>JAURVB010013866.1:0-32475 GCA_033002965.1 Piper betle | reverse complement strand
ATAAGTGTGCATTTGAGTCTGTAAATACATACATCAGTATTGGTATGCTTGTATGTAAGTATGTAAGTATTTACTGAGTGAGATTCACCAAGAGTGAAAGTAAGGTTGTACAATTTACCAGAAGTAATAAAGTTGACAATTACTGGTACCTTTTTTCTTTCTTTCATGATCGGTTCTTTTGAACCTATATGGATTTGATTATGATAAAACCCCATTTTCAGTAAAAAACAAGGTTTTCATTCCTGCAAAGGATATATTTCTCCCGAAAGGGTATAAATCTCCTGAAAAGGATATAAGTTCTTGAAAGGGATATAAGTTTCCCTCAGAAAGGGTATAATTTTATATTTGTTTATATTTATGTTTATATTATCTATGTTGTTAATATTATATTTGAATTATTTGTGTTGTGAATATTTATTTGTTTATAGTTGTTTATGATCTATGTTGTTAATATTATATTTGTTGTGCTAGTTGTTTATGGTTGTTTAAAGAAATATTAGGTTGTTTAAAAGGAATCTGAAAATGAACTAGAACCTTTGAGATCCTACCTGTTTGTGGTATCAGAGCCATTTGGAAACCTAGAGCCATGACCGAGACTAGGTGACGCAGTCTGGTAAGTTGACGCAAGGCCGAGGTTAGGCGAAGTCGTAGTTTGAACTTCTGGGAAATTCCTAGGGTGTGGTGTTGAATCTAGGAGGAAAGATGTCTTTCTTACAACAACTAGTCAAGAGATCAAAAGATCTAGGAAGTTCTAAGATTACTAAACAACTTGTATATAATAATATTGAACAACGCTTAAATAAGTGGTCAATCCCTAAGGTAAAACCTACTAAAGTTTATAATAAGGGTTTATTAGAATTTAAACCAGCTTATCTTATTAAAACTTTTGAAGAAAGTATAAGTTTACAAAACTTTACAAATAATTTATCTTTGACAAATAATAAAATAATAGAGGATTTAAGTACTGAATATAATTATATTCACTTAGGATTAGTACAGGTAGCTGTAAAACCATTAACCATAGATGGTTTAAATAGATTTATATTACTATACTTAAGAGATACTAAACATAATAAGCTTCAAGATTCTCTATTAGGAATAATATAATCCAGTTTAGGAACTGGACGAGTGTATTTCAATTGTTTTCCCAACTTTTCTTTATCATTGTCTGATCCTCATTTAAAGGATGCTTTGTGTTTAAACATGAAAACACAAGGATATTATATGAAAGAAGGATCGCAAAATATTTGTATAATATATAGAATATGCTTTAAGGCAATGACATTAATTAATCCTAATGCCAAATTAATGTCTAGAAAAGGAAACACTACATTATTAAAAATAGATACTAGTAAAGCTAATATTGAAATTCCTAAGACTATTAAATGGACTGATATAGTCCTTCCAGAATCATGGATGTTAGAGAAAATAGTACCCCCTAAGATAGAAAAGAGATCAGCAGAAGCCATTATTGAAGAAAATAATGGGGATGTAAGTATTATTTTTGGAAGAAATAGTACATCAACTAGATTTAAATCTTTACATGATAATCAAGTATCTAGCTCAAATGTTGCTGGAATTATCATGAATGGGTACAATATACCTCATGCTTTGTATACAGAAGAAGAACCGAGTTTGTCGAAAATGAATGATAAGATTCATAAAATTGAGTATGAACCCAATAGAACAAAATGTTCTAAAGAATTTATGAATCCTAGAAATAAAAATTTTAGGAAATGGTATTTTTCAACTTTTAATGAAAATCAATTAAAAGAATATAAAGAACAATATTATGAAGATTTAAAACATTTAAGTTATGAAATTCCCTTTAAAAGGTGGTTGAAATCTTTAGTAACTCCTAAAATATTGGTTAATAAAGAAACTCGTTCTTGGGATACAAATGAGGCAAAACTATTTACCGTAAACATCCTCCAGTAGGAAGTATAAAATATGGTAATATAGAAGCAATGTCTTTTGTTAAAACTGAAAATAAACAAGAAGACATAGCTATAATTATAAAACAAAATAATTAAACACATATGCATTTACAGACTATAGCATTTCAATTATCTCACATGGAAGATACATGGTTTCCTAGAAATAAAGGAAAAGAGAAAATTAAGGAAGAACATATTAAACCAGTTTTAATTAAACCTCCAATTTTAACTACTAAGTTTAATACAAAATCTCCCATAAATAATGAATTTTTAGAAAAATTAACAGAAAAATTAGGAACATTGAAAATAAAAGATTTTGTAAAAACAATTCATGGTTATGAATCAGTGAATAAATTAATAAATCAATTTTCAGAATCTATAAACGTTACAAGACAAGCGCCTTTACCTACGACTAAGAATTATTATTCGAGATCAACTCCTGCTAGTATATTGTTTGAAGAAAATGCTTATCAATCATTAGTAAATTATAATGGAGAATCAGTATATGAATGGAGTTTGGATGGATTATCTGAATATCAAATCATAACTACTCTACATAATATGTTAATGTATGCAACAATATTTAGAACCAATAATAATTCATATAGACAGATTTCAGAAATGATTATTGCAGGATTCTCTGGCCAACTTAAAGGATGGTGGGACAATAATCTTTCTCAAATACAAAAGATAGATATAGTAGGAGCAACTAAACTTGAACCCAATACAAACCAAATAAGAGAAGATTCTGTCTTTAAATTACTACAAACGATATTACATCATTTTGTAGGTGATATTAAACGACTTAAGGAAAGAACACAAGAATAAATTATGAATCTAAGATGTCCTATTTTAACACATTTTAGATGGTATATGGATACATTTTTATCTCTTTTGTATTAAAGAGATTATTCAAATTTAGAATTTTGGAAAGAAAGATTTATTTCTGGATTACCAAATCTCTTTGTAGAAAGAATTAAAAATAAATTAAGGGATTCACATAATGGTACAATTCCTTATAATGAATATACTTTTAGACAACTAATAGGACAAGTGGTAGCAGAAGGCTTACGTCTTTGTAATGACTTAAATTTAAAAAATCAATTAAGGAAACAAAGACTTTTGGGGAAAAAAGAATTAGGTGAATTTTGTCAACAATTTGGAACAGCAATAACTGCTAAATATGCTTCTAAAAAGCTTAAACCTAATAAAAGTAAAACATCGTTTATTCCTTATAAAAGGAAGAAAAGTAAAGAAAATAAAACTATAAAACCCAAAATGATTAATAAGAAAAATAAATCTTCTAGTTCTAAAAATACTGTTAAACCATTAGTCTGTTGGGTTTGTGATAAAATAGGACATACTAGAAATCAATGTAAATTAAAAAAGAAAATTAGAGAATTAAATATTCCTGATGAAGAAAAAGAACAGTTAATAAATTTAATAGATGAATTAGAAGACAATTATTAAGATAATGATGATACTTCTGAATACGATGCATTAGAAATAAATACTGATAGAGATAGTTCTTCAAGCTCTACAGAAAGTGATTGTGGATGTGAAAATTATAATAGAATAATGGACTTAAATAAATTAAGTATTAATGTAATAACGGCACAAGAAGAATTATTATTAGATATGATAGATTCTATTACAGATAAAGAAGAAAAAAGAAAATTTAGAGAGAAAATAATAGAATCTACAAAATCTAAAGAAGGACATGAGAAAAAACCTAAATTAAAACCTCAAGTAGAAGCTGCCTTGAAACCAGCTTATACAATGAATGAAGTTTTAGGTAGGTTAAAGCAAGAAAAACCTCTAACTACTAATGAATTAATTAAAGAAATTAATGAACTTAAAAAGGAAATTTCTAATCTAAAAAGAAGAATTGAAATACTAGAATTAAATAATGATATAAAATCTAATAGTTCTTATCATGAAGAAGATGAAGAAGTCACTAAACTATTTGAAGAATCAAATAATTTTCAAATAGGAGAATCATCTAATCATTTGGACAATATGAATAGAATGTAATGCCTTTTGGATTAAAAAATGCTCCATCAGAATTTCAAAAAATAGTGAATGATATTTCTAATCCTTATGTTAGTTTTATAATTGTTTATATTGATGATGTTTTGGTATATTCTAATAATCTAGATCAACATTTTAAACATCTTAATCAATTTTATAAGATAGCAATACATAATGGAATTGTATTATCCAAATCTAGGATGGTAATGGTCCAAAATTCTGTACGATTTCTTGGACATAAAATAGAAAAAGGTAATATTAAACCTATACAAAGATGGTAATATTAAAATTCTATACGATTCTTATTCCTACTATGGCTCACCGTTTTTATATTCGTTGGTGGGATAAATTCAGCATATCTAGTGCCATTCCATAGAAACATGAATTATTTCCTGAGCCAGATCATCCCTTGCCAGAGTCAGTCCTTCCAGTGCTCCCACCGGCACTACCTGCTAATGTTAAAGCTTGGTTGTTATAGGTACAGATGGATAATCCAGAAATGTTTGATGATGAAGCTCTTAAGTTTGCTTGATTACTAAATTCATATGGAGTAAATCCACAATTGGAAGCCCTTCCTGATCCAAGACCAGTTATTGATAATATGTTTGATCCAAAACCAACAGATAGCCTAAGCCAAGGAAACTTTGCACAATCTCCTTGGGGTAAAAAGGATCTACAGTGCAGTATCTGTGGAAATATTGGACATACCACAATTGTTTGCACTGTCTCTCCATTCTCTGAATCTGGACCTAAGTGTTTATATTGTGGCCAATTTGGTCACAGTGCATTTCATTGTCCAGCAATTGACAAACCTCCTACTCCTATGTGTAGCCCTTCAAAACAAGCAAAGTCTCAACAGTCTTCATCAAATACTGTAAATTTAGATTCTAATCATTCTCCATGGAAGAAATCCAATTTCTCTGTGGGTCGCCTCTGTCCCCACCATGGTGGTCCCTATTATGACGTCAGCTCGGCCCAAGGTGGAGCCCAATCCGTAACCGGCTACCTGGGTACCTGGTCATTGTTACCTTTTGAGTCTTCTATAAAAGGTATGCTTCTCTCTCAATTAGGGAAGCAGTGACAGAGTATCTCTCCAATAGTAAGTTTCTTCTAAGTCTTTCAGTGAGTTTGCTTTCTTTGATTTCTTTCCAATCAGATTTCTAATTGTTTGAGTTTTCAAGTAAGTCTCTCCCTTTCTGTCTTTCACTTCCAATCCTCAAAATGATTTCATAAGTTTTCAGTTGGATGGTTTCAAAAGATAAGAAAAGAATCTTCTTTAGTCGTCTTCAACTTTTCTTTATCTTTTCCAAATCGTCTTCATCTTTCAAACTTCTATTATGTGTTTATGTTACAAATTCCAGTTTGATTTTCATGTCGATAGTTGAAATCCGTCCAATCTTCCTAGTTTGATCTTTCAACCGTTTATCCGTATAATCTATCTATTTTGAAAAAAACAAAATTTCCTCTGTCTGAATTGTGTGAATTAAACAGTAAGTATTTGTACGAAGAATTTTGTAACTTGTACATATCTAGTCTAGATAGTAATACGTATAAGTGTGTATATGAGTCTATAAATACATACATCAGTATTGGCATGCTTGTCTGTATGTAAGTTTGTATTTTGCTGTAAAGTAAGTTTGAGTATTTACTGAGTGAGATTCACCAAGGGTGAAAGTAAGGTTGTACAATTTACCAGAAGTAATAAAGTTGACAATTACTGGTACCTTTCTTTTCTTTCTTTATTGATTGGTTCTCCCGAAAGGGTATAAATCTCTTGAAAAGGATATAAGTTTCTGAAAAGGTTATAAGTTTCCCTGAGAAAAGGTATAATTTTATATTTGTTTATATTTATGTTTATATTATCTGTGTTGTGAATATTTATTTGTCTATAGTTGTTTATGATCTGTGTTGTTAATATTATATTTGTATTATTTGTGTGGTGAATATTTATTTGTTTATAGTTGTTTATGATCTGTGTTGTTAATATTATATTTGTTGTGCTAGTTGTTTATAGTTGTTTAAAGTAGTATTAGGTTGTTTAAAAGTGTGAGATCCCTCAACTTAGTCCCACATCTAATACCTATTGGGAGAAGATCCTGTTTATAAGTAGGAATAGACTATAGAACTTTAATTTTCAGGGTACCCATTTTAAAGAAATGACTTAGCCCATTACTGTAACGAATCTTAAAATTAACTAGAACCTTTGAGATTCTACTTGTTTGTGGTATTAGAGCCATTTGGAAACCTAGGTGACGTGCAGTCTGGTAAGTCGACGCAAGGCCGATAGTAGTTTGAACTACTCGGAAATTCCTAGGGTGAGGTATAGAAAGGTGGAGGATGATTAGGATAAATCATTTTTCCTTTCCCCTTGTCCATATTCCCCCTGCAAAAATTCACAAGTAATAAAATCTGGTAAGGAATTAGATAAAGCAGGGTTATGCTCAATATCAAAATAAAAAATAACAAGTAAGTAAGGAATTAGATAAACCAGGGATATGCTCAATATCAAAATAAAAAATAACAAGTAAAGCTTGCCATCTAGCAAAAATACGTTTAGATGCCAGATTTTGTACGTCCTTTTTCCAAAATGAATTTGGCTTCAGTACAATCAATTCGTAAAAGAAATTTAGCATTAAGCAAATCATCTTGGAATTTTAACACACAGTTTACAATACTAAGCATTTCCTTTTTTATAGTAGAATACTTAGATTGAGTGTCATTCCATAATCCTGAATGATATCTAATAATAAAATATTTATTATGAATATTTTGTTTTAATATTCCCCCTTATCCGATATCCGAAGTATCTGTTTCTACAATCTTCAAAGTCAAAACATGAGGGAGGCTGAGCAAGGAATATATTTAACCTTTTGTTTAATATGTTGTACAGCCTTGGTATGGGCTTCCGTCCAAGGAAGAGAATTCTTTTTCAATCTTTGAAATAATAATTTACAATCAAATGCTAATTCTTTATAAAAATTAGAAATATAATTAAGAGAATCTCTATTACTCTTTATCAGGAAATTTATTAGAGAATTCTATTACTCTTTGTATAGGTTTAATATTACCTTTTTCTATATTATGTCCAACAAATCATACAAAATTTTGGACTAATACCTTCTTAGATTTGGATAATACAATTCCATTATGTATTGCTATCTTATAAAACAGATTAAGATGTTTAAAATGTTGATCTAGATTATTAGAATATACCAAAACATCATGAATATAAACAATTATAAAACTAACATAAGGATTAAAAATATCATTCATTATTTTTTGAAATTCTGATGGAGCATTTTTTAATCCAAAAGGCATTATGTTCCATTCATAATGTCCAAATGGAACGTTAAAAGCAGTTTTATAACGATCTTCTTCTTGAATTTGTATTTGCCAAAATCCTGATTTTAAATCAAATTTACTGAATATTTGTGCATTATATATTCTTTTTAATAGATCTTTTTTATTAGGTATTGGATATCTAATCCATTTTAAAACTTTATTTAAAGGTTTATAATTTATTATTAGTCTTGGTGCTCCTCTTTCTATTTCTGAAGCCTTAAACACATAGATAGCTGAACAAGACCATGGTGATTTACCTTCTCTAATTAAATTATTACTTAATAAAGTTTTAATTACTTTTTGGCAATATTCTACTAATTCTTGATTCATTTGAATATGTCTAGCTTTAGTGTGAATTAATTTATCTGTAAAGCCTTCCTCATAAGGAAGAGAAACTTCATGTTTTTTCCTGTTCGAAAAAGCACTGGGTAAATCCTTACATAAGTCTTTTTCAAATAAATTTTTTATATCTGTAACACTATTTTGAATATTTGGTGAGTTTATCTTAGTTACTAATATTAAATTATTGACTTCTTCTTTTAAATAAGTTATTTATTTTATTTTACTCTTATATTTATCTTTCGTTCTTGAGATAAAAGTTTGTCGTTTAGGAAATTCAAGTTTAAAAGTCACTTCTTTTCCTTTTACATGAGAATGTATTCTCACATCATTTATAAAGAAAGGTTCTATGAAGGCTGTAAATGGATTTCCTAAAATGACTTCAGATTCTATATTTTTTACTAATATAAATGTTAAATATATACAAACATCACTAATACAAACTAGTGCATCAGGAAGTTTATATTTAACTTTTAATTGCTCTTCATTTGTTGATGATAGAGTTTGAGTAGTTTTCTTATAATATTTAGTAGGAATTAAACTTTCTTGAATTATATTCCTATCTGCTCCTGTATCTACTAAGGCTATAGTTTCTAAACTAAATTCTTCCATAATAATTATTTTTATCTTAAGGATATACTTTCTAGTTATTGTTTGTTTTATAACATTTAAATAATTTAGTTCTTGATTAGATGATTCTCCTATTTGAAAATTATTTGATTCTTCAAATAGTTTAGTGACTTCTTCATCTTCTTCATGATAAGAACTATCAGATTTTATATCATTATTTAATTCTAGTATTTCAATTCTTCTTTTTAGATTAGAAATTTCCTTTTTAAGTTCATTAATTTCTTTAATTAATTAATTAGTAGTTAGAGGTTTTTCTTGCTTTAACCTACCTAAAACTTCATTCATTGTAGAAGCTGGTTTCAAGGCAGCTTCTACTTGAGGTTTTACTTTAGGTTTTTCTCATTTCCTTCTTTAGATTTTGTAGATTCTATTATTTTCTCTTTAAATTTTCTTTTTTCTTCTTTATCTGTAATAGAATCTATCATATCTAATAATAATTCTTCTTGTGCCGTTATTACATTAATACTTAATTTATTTAAGTCCATTATTCTATTATAATTTTCACATCCACAATCACTTTCTATAGAGCTTGAAGAACTATCTCTATCAGTATTTATTTCTAATGCATCGTATTCAGAAGTATCATCATTATCTGAATAATTGTCTTCTGATTCATCTATTAATTTTATTAACTGTTCTTTTTCTTCATCAGGAATATTTATCTCTCTGATTTTCTTTTTTAATTTACATTGATTTCTAGTATGTCCTGTTTTACCATAATCCCAACAGACTAATGGTTTAACATGATTTTTAGAACTAGAAGGTTTATTTTTCTTATTAATCATTTTAGGTTTTGCAGTTTTATTTTCTTTACTTTTCTTCCTTTTATAAGGATTAAAAGATGTTTTACTTTTATTAGGTTTAGGCTTTTGAGAAGGATATTTAGGAGTTATTACTATTCCAAATTGTTGACAAAATTCACCTAATTCTTTTTTCCCAAAAAGTCTTTGTTTCTTTAATTGATTTTTTAAATTTAAGTCATTACAAAGACATAAGCCTTCTGCTATCACTTGTCCTATTAGTTGTCCAAAAGTATATTCATTATATGGAATTGTACCATTATGTAAATCCCTGAATTTATTTCTAACTCTTTTGCAAAGAGATTTGGTAATCTAGAAATAAATCTTTCTTTCCAGAATTCTAAATTTGAATCATCTCTTTGATACAAAAGAGATAAAAATGTATCTTTATACCATCTAAAATGTGTTAAAGTAGGACATCTTAGATTCATCATTAATTCTTATGTTCTTTTCGTAAGTCCTTTAATATCACCTACAAAATGATGTAATATCGTTTGTAGTAATGTATAGACAGAATCTTCTCTTATTTGGTTTGTATTGGGTTCAAGTGTAGTTGCTCCTAATATATCTATCTTTTGTCTTTGAGAATGATTATTGTCCCACCATCCTTTAAGTTGTCCAGAGAATCCTACAATAATCATTTTTGAAATCTGTCTATCCGAATTATTATTGGTTCTACATATATAGAAGTAGAACTGAGTTCATCGGAAATGAATGTTAAGATTCATAAAATTGAGTATGAACCCAATAGAACAAAATGTTCTAAAGAATTTATGAATCCTAGAAGTAAGAATTTTAGGAAATGGTATTTTTCAACTTTTAATGAAAATCAATTAAAAGAGTATAAACAAAAATATTATGAAGATTTAAAACATTTAGGTTATGAAATTCCCTTTAAAAGGTGGTTTAAATCTTTAGTAACTCCTAAAATAATTGTTAATAAATAAACTCTTTCTTGGGATACAAATGAGGGAAAAACAAACTTTTATTTCAAGAATGAAAGATAAATATAAAAGTAAAATAAAACAAATAACTTATTTAGAAGAAGAAGTTAATAATTGAGTATTAGAAACTAAGATAAGCTCACCTAATATTCAAAATAGAGTTACAGATATAAAAAATTTATTTGAAAAAGAGTTATGTAATGATTTACCGAGTGCTTTTTGGAACAAGAAAAAACATGAAGTTTCTCTTCCTTATGAGGAAGGGTTTACAGATAAATTAATTCCTACTAAAGCTTGACCCATTCAAATGAATCAAGAATTGGTAGAATATTGCCAAAAGAAATTAAAACTTTATTAAGTAATAATTTAATTAGAGAAAGTAAATCACCATGGTCTTGTTCAGCTTTCTATGTGTTTAAGGCTTCAAAAATAGAAAGAGGGGCACCAAGACTAGGTAATAAATTATAAACCTTTAAATAAAGTTTTAAAATAGATTAGATATCCAATACTTAATAAAAAAGATCTATTAAAAAGATTATATAATGCACAAATCTTCAGTAAATTTAATTTAAAATCAAGATTTTGGCAAATACAAATTAAAGAAGAAGATCGTTATAAAACTGCTTTTAACGTTCCATTTGGACAATATAAATAGAATGTAATGCCTTTTGGATTAAAAAGTGCTCCATCAGAATTTCAAAAAATAATGAATGTTATTTTTAATCTTTATGTTAGTTTTGTAATTGTTTATATTGATGATGTTTTGATATATTCTAATATTCTAGATCAACATTTTAAACATCTTAATCAGTTTTATAAGATAGCAATATATAATGGAATTGTATTATCCAAATGTAAGATGGTATTAGCCCAAAATTCTATATGATATATATATATATGGAGGCATTTGCTGTACTGCAGCACAGCCAAGATGGCTGTGCTGCAGTGTTTCAGCCGTTGGATCAAATCCAACGGCTGAAACATGCCCCCATAAAAAATAAAAAATAAAAAACAATTTCGGGCGGCGCCGCCGCCGCCGCCGGCCGACGAGACACTACCCCCGGCCCCGCCCGTCGCCGGCCCGCCGGGGGCGGCGACGTGACCGCCGGGCGATGGGGTGGCGAATCTAGCCGCCCCGCGTCTTCCTCTGCAGGCCCGACGCCCCGCCGCCGGGCGACACCACCGCCACGCGACGCCCCCGCCCGCCACCCCATCCCCCCCGTCTCCCCGCCGCGCGACGCCCCTGACCCTCGTCCCCCGTCCCCCGCCTACCACCCCGCCGCGCCACTCGCCGCCACCCTGGCCCACCCCCCGGTCCCCGCCCGCCACCCCGCCGCGCCCCCTCGGCCCCGCCCGCCACCCCGCCGCACCCCCTCCGCCCCCGCCCGCCACCCCGCCGCACCCCCTCGGCCCCCGCCCGCCACCCGCCGCGCCCCCCTCGGCCTCCGCCCACCACCCCGCCGCGCCGCGCTCCCCGTCCCCTGTCGCCGGCGCCCCCCCCCGGCCGTCGCCGTGGTCGGGCAGACTTCCCGCCCCCTCCGCCGTCGCTGCTGCGGCAGCGCCGCCCCCCTTTTTTTGTTTTAGATCTTGGCCTTTGGATGCTAATCCAACGGCCAAGATTGTACTGCAGCACAGCCAAGATGGCTGTGCTGCAGTACAGGATACTTTTATCCATATATATATATATATATGTGTGGGGATCAAGCCAAAATCCAATATTATTCCATTTCGTCATGCTAAAATCTTCGACCCTATTTGGCTCTTATTGTCCTTGGTTCACATAGACCAAGTTCCATATATATTTATATATATATATATATATATATATATATATATATATATATATAGACACACATATATGGGGATGGGGCCAATTCAATTTGTAAACATTGGCCAAATTGAGCCTGACCAAAGAGATTAAAAAAACCATCAACACTGAGCCATTGCCCAACAAATAGATTGTCACAGTCCAGATTAGGGTTGATCCCATCAAAGAAATCGTTCGTGAGGTTGAAGAGCTGGGTCACTCCAAAGCATGTATCTCCGGACTGCGCACCATAAACCAATTCACAGATCGGACTACTCTTAGCCTTTCCTGTAAAACACAACACACGATATGTTATAATTTTCGTATATATAAATTAGATTTAGCTACCAGTATTAAGTCGATTTGATTTCAAGCCAAATAAACCAAATACTATCCAAATGCTATTTAAATGATAAAATTTGTAACAAACTAAAACAGAACATGGTCTAATGACATCAAAATGAACGAAACATTTTGGTTTTAGTTCAGCTCGGTACTTCAAATTTGTTTAAGAGGGATTATTCTTTATACTAATCAAGATTTAACCATAATTTTAGCAAACCTAACCTCATTTGAAATTAATTTAGACATGGGTAGTATATTATATATTTCCAAATAAGCATAAATGAATCAGTTTACATGATAATAATCTACATAATGAATATATAAATTTTAGTCTTATTTTTAAAAATTCGGGTTTTCTCAGTTTCCCCATGTTTTCGAAAACGAAAAAAATAAACTAAATAAGTTCAAATTAACTGAATCAAATTGCTAATTTGATTATAATTTGGCTCCATTTTCGATTTTCACCGTAGTATGTTCACCCCTACACATATTAAGGTAGTGCAACTAAGGAGATGTATAAAATAACACAAGTTGTAATGTTCTTGAATATGGGTATTTGAGAGACTTACAACTAGCAAACAATCTTCCATCTGCAATGGAAAGGAAGAGAAGAAAACAAATGATGGAAGCCAGGTTGCAGAGCATTGCTGTTCCTTTGCTGCCCATTCTTGCCTTCTTGCTTTGATGAGTATATTTTGATCTGATTATTTTTTTTGCCTTTGTGTTCATTGATGCTATCAACTAATAGTGGTATATATCGGTATGAATTGTTAATGGTGAACATTTTGTATGAGAAATAGCCGGCTTCTTGGTATATGCTCCCATCATATATAATCTAGGCGCCAGCTTGTTGCGAGTAAAAAGTTTTATCCCCATGTTTGAGTGGGAACATAGACAATGCCATTGTGAGGAAATGGGATTTACAACCCACTGTAGCAGCCCTATCATTGGTCTTGAAAAAAAGCACTTACAACGTTTATATACAAAGAAGACTAAGGAATCTACTCTAGCTTCTATCCTAAGCAACAGATCGAAGTATTACTCTAGCTTCTATCCTTAGTCTTCTATACAAAGAAGACTAAGGAATTTACATGAACGTTTGCACAGGGAAAGCTTTGAATAAGAAGGAAATTACAAAAATGCCTTTAAAACTCAATCTTTACTCTTAATATTAATTACCATATTTAGTGGAATATAATTGCACTAATTGTGGAGATTTGAACTAATAAAAAAGTTGCTATAATGGGTTTGCTATGATAACTACCATAGAAAATCCTCAATGGGGATATTATACTTGAATTTGTTGAAAGTTAGTAAGGCTGGCACATTACTTCATATAAGCATGAAGAGATCGGAATTTACTTCCTCCTTGAAGAGTTCATGGAACTCTTAAACTTCCTCCTTGAAGAATTCATAGAACTCTTAAACTTCCTACCTTGAATGTTCAAAGTTAACGTTAAACATAGATTTCTTAAGTAGAATGTAAACGTGGAAGGGCCTCAAGGTCTATATATGGGTATTTGGGTTCTTGTTTGAAGTTAGTCTCACGAGTTGAAGCTTCCTTGCGGAGGGAGATTCCCTAGTTGGGGATTTTAGGTTATTCATCCATATGTAAGAGAGTCATATTGGTGCATCAAGTTGTCCAAATATGTTAGTTATTGATTCTACTTTGACTAGGATCATCTTCCTATAATTCTACACAAAACTCTGAAGTCGTCACCCCTTTAACCCCAACAAATAATATCGTGACCCATTTTAAAGGGTATTACACCCGTCTTAAATGATATGAGCATCTCTATCACATTAAGTAAAATTGAAGTCCACCCCTGAACTGGACTAGGTGTTACCTAAAAATATAATTGATGTAAAAATAACATTCTAGAACATGATTTATAATACCGCAAATAAGCCTCGAATTTATAAATTATAAAAATAAATCACGTTCGAATAGCATGTGACAATACATAAAAATAAAGTAACTCAAAATCCCACAGTCTTGGACCGTTTCCCATAGCTACATTTATAACACAAGAGAATAAAAAAGATGTCCAACTATTATTGATTCACCATACCTAAGTTGGTAAAAGAACCACCAACCACTCTTAATATTCAGTCCAAAGCTGTTCACATGCAAAGGCAATTCCACTTTAGTGATGAAACTACAAAAAGCCATATAATTAAATTAAACAAGTCAATATAATCCCAATTATCATTTCAAGAGACTTTTAGTTGTTATGAGCCTATGCTGAGCTCTTAATATGTTGGGAGGGGTGGCCACCCCATCCAGCTCCAATCCCATGTATGCGCACATATGCTACGTGGCCCATGACCTATAGTTACCGATATTTGCCGTTGATTCACCCTCTCGGTATCACAGGTGCATAATGAGCCTTCATGCGCCACTTCACCCTGTCACCCCTTTCAGCATGGGGGCAGGTGTTTAATCTTTCATGGGGTGTTGCCTTGTGCCGAATTGAGTCGACCCCGGTTGCGTTCCAGCGCATGGTGGTCAGATATTCAAGTCAACTAAGACTTCTACATAGTAATTTTAAAGGGTGTGGCCCCATGTCGGACTGAGTCAATTCCTTGACCCTGGTTACACTCGGTGCATGGTGGTCGAATCTAGGCTCAGGCCGACCAAGGCTGCCAACAAGGGAAAATACAACATTTCAAATAATTATACGGACCTAGATAGTTCGTAAGTGAACCTGCAACCGTGACCAACGATCCTAATCTGAACCAGAACATAAAATTATACATAAGTATAATTTTATTTGAGTAGAAATGCATGTAACTAAATGACTAATATATAATATATCATTATTAAAATTCGACCACATAAAACTAATTAAGTACTACTTTACATTTTAAGTCCTACTTGACATTTTAAATTAATTATCTAAATCATAATTCACACTTCACTAATGATAAATTAATTATTAACTTATAAACAAGTATTTAAGTATTTAATTACTATTATTGGTATATTTTCCTTGTGTTATAATTTTTAATCGCTGTCATTATTCATAGCAATTTAATTAATTAAGTTGTTCAATTAAATTATTTAAAATAATTTGCATTATTCAAAATAATTTGTATTATTATAATTCAAACATATTACTAATATATTTTTTAAATTATTCAACTTAATAAAGTTTCGAACTTTATTTATTTCCATTATGTTATTTAGGTTCAATGCTTGTGATTTTTACAAGATTATGGTTTAATAACCCATTTTCTACCTTATTAATTCATTATTAAAACAATCATTTTATTTACCTAGTATTAAATTTAATATGATATTTTATTAATTACTTATAACCTTCCGATTTAAATTAAATGTTTGTAGTGCACCGATTAATTATCGACCGTTTATCATTACCGTATTTTTATTACTTATGGCAATTTCGTACAATAATTAATTAGTTTAGCAACTTTAACCCATAACCCATTAAAATAATTATTTTTAAGGATTTATTATGAGTTAATATTATTTTTAACTTGAGCCGTATCAAGTCAACCATAATTTATAGAACTGCCATCTTCTTTTTCCCCAACGCTCTTCTTCTCCTACTTTGCACCAAAAACAGACCACAACGTCTTCTTCTTCCACCCAAAACCAGATCACGCCCTACACTAACTGCTTCCCTTCCTTAGCAATCCAATTGGAAGCCTAAAGCTCGTGCATTTCAGCAACCATCCAAGGCAAATCCTGTTCTGCACCAAAGTGCGCGACGCCTGGCCAGCAGCACCGCTGGGACTGCAAGGCGACACTGTCCGGCCAGCAGCACCGCCGGGAACGCTTCCCTTCGCCCCGCTCGACAGCCCACTATCCAAACCCCATGCACAGAAATCACAAGATGCTAGGGACAGCAACTTAACTATCCTAATTCAACCGATTACATGGCGTAGGACATTGATGCAGCAACAGCAAAAAAACGACCATGAATTGATGAAACAGCAGCACTTTACATGGCGGTCATGAATTGATGAAGCAGCAGAAAAATATCATGGCGATCATGAAATGCATGTTTATAGGAGAACAAAACAGCAACCAAAATGAGTAAAAGAAGGGCAAGGAAAACATACCGAACAGGACACGAAGACGAGGTGTAAGAACGTCGCCAAGAGAGGAGAGCAAAAAGGAGAGAAATTAGAAGAAGATGCGAATGACGGCTAGGGTATGGAAAAACACCCCAACACCGTATTTCATTTAACCGGGTAGCCGGGTAAAGCATAAAATACAATATTTAACCGGGTAGATAATATAATATAACAATCATATAATAGTAATAATACTTTCTCTAACATTCGATCCTTCCCCAACCGAGTCGAATATATATATATATATATATATATATATATATATATAGTATTTCACAGTCTTTACAATCTCCCCAACTTGGAAATATTTTGGCCCCGAAATATCATAACGGGCCATAGAACAATCATGATTAATTTTATCTTCGGGATCAGTTCATGCTACAATGATAAGAATCTTATGCCACGAATAGGCTAGGGTATTTCCTTGCCATTTCTTGTTCAGTCTTTCATGTGGCTTCCTCTGACCCCTGATTTTTCCACAATACTTTTACCAAAAGAATTTCCTTATTCTTGAGTGTCTTTAATAATTAACCAGGTAGAGAATATAATATAATTAATATTATTAATTCTCTAGCGTTCGATCCTTCCCCGAGCGAGTCGAATGTATATATATATTTTATCACAGTCTTTACAATCTCCCCAACTTAGAAATATTTCGTCCCTGAAATATCATAACGGGCAACCGAACAATCATGATTAATTTTATCTTCAGGATCAGTTCATACTACAATAATAAGAATCTTATGCCACGAATATGCTAGGGTAATTCCTTGCCATTTCTTGTTCAGTCTCCCATGTAGCTTCCTCTTTTAAACTTAGTGATTATATGATCTTCATCTCATACATATTTCTTTAGCATTGACACATGGTAAACATTGTGTACTCCAACTAGGCTTGGTGGTAATGCTAGTCTATATGCACAATTTCCAACTCAATCCAAGATTGGGAACAGTCCTATGAATCTCGGCTTCAATTTCTTTGTTGTTCTAAATCTGATCACCCCCTTCCTAGGAGATGTCTTTAGGTACACAAACTCCCTAACTTGGAACTCTAGGTCCCTCCTTCAAGTATTAGCATAACTCTTTTGTCGATGTTGAGCTGCCTTAAGCCTTTGCTGAATGAGTTTCACCTTTTTAGTTGCTTCCCTCACCATCTCTGGCCCGACAATAACTGCTTCACTAGACTCTAGCCAGCATGATGGAGACCTGTAGGGCCTACCATATAAGGCTTCAAATGGTGCCATCTCTATACTGGCTTGATAAGAGTTATTGTAGGTAAATTCAACCAAGGCTAGGTGTTTCTCCCAATCACCTCCCCAGTCAAGAATGCATGCTCTTAACAAATCCTCCAAAGTTTGAATAGTCCTCTCACTCTGACCATCAGTTTGGGGATGATATGCTATACTCAGCTTGATTTGGGTTTCCATGGCTTTTTGGAAAGCTTCCCTGAAATGTGAGGTGAATAGGGGATCTCGGTTGGAGACTATCTCCTTTGGAATCCATTGCAACTTGACAATAGTGTCGACATACAATCCAGCCAAGTATTCTGCAGTTCTCATTGATTTCGCGGGGATGAAGTGAGCTACCTTTGTTAGTCGGTCCACAACCACCCATATAGAGTCATGCTTCTTCTGAGTCCTTGGGAGCTTTACATTAAAATCGCATGTGACACACTTCAATTTCCAAGTTGGTATTTCTAAAGGTTGCAATAGTCCTCCAGGTAGATGATGTTGGGCTTTGATCTGTTGGCATGTCTGACACTTGGAGACAAAATCCACAACATCCCTCTTCATCCCAATCCACCAATAGGTTCCCTTTAAATCCCGATGCATTTTAGTAACTCCAGAGTGTATCAAGAACTTTGAGCGATGAGCCTCCTCCAAGATATCCACCTCAGTGCATTATCCTTGGGTACACACAAACTTCCTCTAAATCTAATCACACAATTGGAATCAGCTATAATGTTAGGAGTCTTGTCCAACATTTCATTCAGCTCATCACCCATTTGTGCTAGCTTGACACGATCAACCAAATCCTTGGATATAACCAAATATACCAGTAACCTTGTTAGTTGCTCTATAGGGTTGATAGCCACCACTATAGCTGACATGGCCCGGAGTCTAGCTAGCTGCTGACTTTTGTCCACCTTGCCTTTCCAACTCAACGCACCTGCTACCGCATTCAATTTCCCTGGATGGTATAAGATTCGGAAGTCGTAGTCCTTCAAATATTCTATCCACCGCCATTGTCGAAGGTTAAAGTCATTCTGAGTGAAGGCATACTTCAAACTCTGGTGGTCTGTGAAGACTTTGAACTAGGCTCCATAGAAGTAGTGTCTCCAAATTTTCAAGGCAAAAACCACTACTGCCAGTTCCAAGTCATGGGTTACATAATTTTGCTCATGAATCTTCAATTAACGAGAGGCATAGGCCGCTACTTTACCTCCTTGCATAGGGACACATCCTAAACCCAACAGGGACACATCACTGAAGACTACGAATCCTTCATTACCATTTGGCAGTGTCAAGACTGGTGCAATTGTTAGACTCTTCTTTAGAGACTAGAAACTCTCCTCACACTTATTATTCCTTTCGAACTTGACTCCCTTCCTTGTGAGTTTGGTCATCGGCAATGCTACTAAGGAGAAGTCCTTAATGAATTTCCTGTAGTAACCTGCTAAACCAAGAAAGCTTCTGATGCTAGTGACAGATTTGGGTTGTGGCCAATCAGTGACTGCTTTCACTTTTGATAGATCCACTACCACTCCGGCCTTTGAGATAATATGACTAAGAAAGTTTATCTCCTTCAACCAGTAGTCACACATTGAGAACTTGGTGAACAATTGATTTTCTCTCAGAAGTTGAAGAGTAATGGACAGGTGCTTCACATCCGCTTCTTCACTATTTGAATAGACCAGAATGTCATCCACAAATACGATAATAAAATTGTCCAAGTATGCGTGAAATAATATGTTCATGAGTGACATAAAGGCCACTGGTGCATTTGTTAGACCAAAAGGCTTGACCAGAAATTCATAATGTTCATATCGTGTATGGAAAGCTGTTTTCTATATGTCTGACTCCTTTACTCGCAACTAGTGATAACCAGACTGCAAGTCTATCTTAGAAAATACTCCGGCTATTATTAGCTGATCAAACAAGTCATCAATCCTTAGTAAGGGGTACTGATTCTGGACTGTCACTTGATTGAGTTGTCGATAGTTAATACACAGCTGAAGTGATCCATCTTTCATCTTCACAAAAAGAACAAGGGCTCCCCAGGGTGAAGTACTTGGTCAGACGAAACCTACTTTTAACGACCCGCCCGAACCGGACCGGGTGTTACCTAAAAATATAATTGATGTAACAATAACAATCTAGAACAAGATTCATAATACAGCAAATATGTCTAGAATTTATAAATCATAAAAAAAATAAAACAAGCTCTGATACCACCTATAACAACTCTTCTAGTTGACTCTTTAAATCTTTAAAAATTGGTGTTACACTAGGTGCTACATCAATGGTGAACTCTAGTACTTTCTTCTGGACAATGGGCTCTGGAAAATATTGTCCATTGAAAGCTGCCACAAATTCCGCACACGTGATACAAGAAATCTCATGTCGATGGAATGTGGTTTTTTCCATGGATTTCCACCATTAAGATGCTTCCTCCTAAAGCATGCATGTTGCCAACCTCACTTGATGGTGGTGGGGCACAAGCAGAGCCCTGAACGCTTTTTTGGTAATGTATATCAAGGTCTCTGCCTTTATTGGATTGATCACTCCAATAAATACCTCAGCTCCATTCTTCCTAACTTTTTTATAGTGTAACAGTCACTATCATCAACAGCTGGCAACAACACTATATCAAGGTCTCTGCCTTTATTGGACGCTCCCCTCGCTCGCCCAAGTCTGCTAACCCTACCCGCCCATGGGCACTTCCCTTACCGCCGTCTGGGGTGATTCTAGCACCCGCTACTGAGTTTGACGCTCTATTCCCTGCTACCACTCCCAGTAACCACTGAACGGTACTCTGAGCCACAAAATTTATACTTTCTGAAGCCTGTGCCAGTCCCTGTTTGGCCATTAGGATCTGGGCCAATATATTCTCTGTGTTTGAATTTGACTAAGTAGATCGGTTTCACTATCTACGTGTTCCAGCTATTTGAAACGTCGAAATTTTTTCCCATCATGGTTCATTAATATGTTCTTTTTCAATTATGACCTAGATTTATTAGCAAATGAATTTGTTAATTAATAACACAACATAGTGGGAAAAGATAATTACTAGACTTTTCAACAAGGTACTTGAGTCATAATTTGAGAGCTTGTGGGAAACCTGGCTCTGATACCACCTGTAACGACGCTCCCAAACCAGAATGGGTGTTACCTAAAAATATAATTGATGTACCAATAACATTGTAGAACATCATTCATAATACAACAAATAAGTCTAGAATTTATAAATCATAAAAAAATAAAACAAGTTCTGCTAGCATATGACAATATATAAAATAACTATCCCACAGTCTTAGACCATTTCACACAGCCACAATTATAACATAAGAGAATAAAAAGGAAGTCCAATTTATTATCAATTCACCAAACCTGGGTTGGTAAAAGATTCACCAACACACTTTTAGTCCTCAGACCAAAATTGTTCACCTACGGAGGCAATTCCGTGTTAGTGACAAAACCACTAAGCCGCATAATTAAATGAAACAAGTCAATATAATCCTAATTATCATTTCAAGAGACTTTTAGTTGTTATGAGCCTATCTGAGCTCTTAATATAATGGGAGGGGTGGCCACCCCATCCAGCTCCAATCACATGCATGAGCACACACGCTACATGGCCCACTGCACCCTGTCACCCCTTTTGGCATGGGGCAGGTGTTTAATCTTTCAGGGGGTGCTACCTTGTGTCGAATTAAGTTGACCGCTGTTACGTTCCAGCGTATGGTGGTCAGATACTCAATTCGACCAAGACTCCCACATAGTAAGTTTAAGGGCGTGGCCCCGTGTCGAACTGAGGCAATTCCTTGACCCTTATTGCACTCGGTGTATGGTGGTCGAATGTGGGCTCACGTCAACCAAAGCTGCCAAAAAGGAAAAATACAACATTTCAAATACTTATACAGACCTGGATAGTTCGTTAGTGAACCTGCAACCGTAACCAACGATCCTAATCTAAATGAGAATATAAAATTATACATAAGTATAATTTTATTCGAGTAGAAATGCATGCAACTACATGACTAACATATATATCATTATCAAAATTCGACAACATAAAGCATGCGACATTCAACAATCATAAATATTAATTTATTCATGTGACATAACCATTTAAGTCCTACTTTACATTTTAAATTAATTACCTAAATCCTAATT
The DNA here is from genome assembly GCA_033002965.1 of Piper betle. Classification (NCBI taxonomy): domain Eukaryota; kingdom Viridiplantae; phylum Streptophyta; class Magnoliopsida; order Piperales; family Piperaceae; genus Piper; species Piper betle. The sequence goes on along the minus strand of JAURVB010013866.1, from coordinate 10,801 downwards.
CACAATTCAGTAAAGATAAAATAATTATTAAGTATTTAATTACTATTATTAGTATATTTTCCTTTGAGATGATAATTACTTAACCACGATCATGACGATTTAATTTACGGTTTTAATCTTTAATCATTATCATTATTAATAGCAATTTAATTAATTAAGTCGTTCAATTAAATTATTTAAAATGATTTGTATTATCTTAACTCAAAGATATTACTAATACAATTATTTTAAATTATTCAACTCAATAAATGTTCGAACTTTATTTATTTTCATTCTGCTATTTAGGTTCAACGCTTGTGATTTTTACACGATTATAGTTTAATAACCCATTTTTTACGTTACTAACTTATTATTAAAATAATCACTTTATCTATCTAGTATTAAATTTATTATGGTAAAGGTGAAATTTTTATTTCATTAATCACTTATAACCATCTGATTTAAATTAATAGCTTATAATACACAGATCAATTTTTAATAGTTTATCATTACCGTATTTTTTTATTACTCATGGTGATTTCGTACAATAATTAATTAGTTTTAGTAAATGTAACCCATAACCATTAGAATAATATTTTTTTAGGATTTATTACGAGTTAGTATTATTTTTTTAACTCGAGCCGTGGTGAGTCAAGCATATATTACGGATTTGCCACCTTCTTCCCTAACATTCTTCTCTTCTCCAAACTTCATCTTTGGCACAAAAACCAGACCTGTGTCCTTCACTAACAGCTTCCCCAACAATCCAATTGGAAGACTAAAGTCCATGCCTTGCAGCAACTATCCAATGCGACACCGTCCTGCACCAAGGCGTATGATGTCTGGCCAGCAGCACCGCCAGGACTGCAAGGTGAACTCCATCCGGATAGCAGCACCGCTGGGAACGCTCCCCTTCTCCCTGCACGACAACCCAACGTCAAGGCCAAGCATTGTGAGCATGCACGGCGTGAGCCTTGGCCAGCAAACTGGTATGGATGTCTGGAATCCCCCATAGCGTTGTCCATTATCCCCATCCTTGAAATTCTGCCCGCAACCAGGTATAATTCTGCCACCACTCGGAAACCAGAGAGGTCATCGGGGTTGTGAGGGAATGCCTTGCAACTTGTTTACGGTCACCCATCCTAGCCAAAACTCAGACCCGTCGGCCATGGCGGGATTTCCAATTTCCAGTTTTGTTCTTTTCTTTCTTGTTGATTTAACACTTTAATTTCCATTATTATCAAGCTTATTATCCATTCAAAATATGCATGCATGAAGTTAAGAATAGGGAGATAAGAAGAATACCCAAGCAGGGAAGAAGCCGGCACTGGAATAGGAGAAGAAAATGAGAGAATGAATGCTAGGGTGAGGAGGACGTCCCTTGTAAAAAATGAAATGAAAATGATGGTTAGGGTATGTGAAAACACCCCAACACTCGCATTTTATTTAACCGGGTAACCGGGTAAATAATAAAATATAATAATTAACCAGGTAGAGAATGTAATATAATTAATAATATTAATTCTTCAACGTTCGATCCTTCCCCAACCGAGTCATTTTTTTTTGGGTGCAATCAAAACATTAAAAAAAAAACAAGTCCTATGTGATCCATCTGATTGAGTTTATTATGGACATGTTGGAGTAATTATTAATTCTTGGGAGCTGGTTCAGAAAAAATATTGGAAACATATAAGTTATAAATGTAGCATTCTTGGACCACTTTACAAGGTTGGACAAAGTTTTGGCCAGCTGGAGGCAAGCCGGGCACTAGAACATAATATTTTTTAGAATTTTTCACCTCTTACCACCACAGCTCCATATAAACTTTTTTTTGTCTATTTAATGTATAAAAAAATTTGGATCATTATGGAGAAGTATTATTATTATTATATTTGGTTAAAATTTTATATTATTATATCATTTTAAAGTTGGTTTAATATAACTCTATAGTCGAAGCGAAACAAAATTTGTAATCTCGACAACGGTTGTGTTGTTAAAGACTTTGTGTTATTCGAATTAAATTTTATTAATTGTTAATCGTTTACCATTAGCCAAAATGGTCAAAACTTGGTAGTGGCCAGCAATAAGAAAAGTGGTAAATGATGCAATAACGGTTAATGGTGGAGAAATGAGTAAATGATCACTACTAGCTTGGGTCATTGCCAGCCCTACTCATGCTCAAACCTAATATGTATCTGACCCATTTATACTTACACCCTAACTAGTTCAGATCAGATATAAGTTCATACTATTCAACTATTTTTTATATTTGAAAATTTTGGATCTGATATAGGATCCGAATATGTGATATTATAAAGGGTATTGGACCCGTCTTAAATGGTATGAGCTTCTCTATCACCTTAAGTAAATTAGTCTCTTCGTTGGCTCTCCTTGGGTTGGGAATTAAAGGGTGGGAAACATATGATGGTCTCTATAGCTGTTGTGGATAAGACTCAACCTAAGGCAATCAAGAGCCAATGCGGGGCTTTTCGTGGTATGATATGATGATTTCTCTTTATTATAAATCGCAATTAAAGTCCACTCATTAAATTTGTCATTAGTGCCACCAAAACACCAAAAAACAAGTGGCATATGTTCAATGTGATTGACTTTATTATCGACATGTTTGAGTATCATTAATTCTTGGGTGCTGGTTCTGACAAAAATATTGTGAACATGAAAGTTGTAAATGTAGCATTCTTGGATCACCTTACAAGGTTGGGCAAATTTTCGCCAGCTGGGAAAGCAAGCGGGGCACTAGAACCTATAATTTCGATCATTTCACATCTTACCACTGCTGCTCCATATAAACTTTTTTTTGTATATTTAATGTATAAAAAATTTGGATTTAGATAATATACGATTATCTTTAAAAATATAATAATCTGCAGATTAAACGAACTCGAACCCGAGGCCATATGCTAATCGTAGGGCTCCAAGTGGTCGGCCAGTTTACCGTTTTCAAATTAAATTGAAATATAATGGTTAAATATTTTTTACCGTTTAAACGAGGTGGTAAATTTAACTGCACCATTTTTATTTTGAAATAGTAATGTCAAAATCTTACTGATTTATTATTTTATTTATGTTTGAAAGTAAAAATATAATTACATTTATCAATATGGATAAGTAATATTGTTATTATTGTATTTAGTTAAAATTTCATCTTATTATATCCTTTTAAAGTTGGTTTTATATAAATATATAGTGTAAGTAAAACCAAATTTGTGATCTTGGCAAGGGTTGTGTATTATTAAAAACTTTATGTGGTTCGAATTAAAAATTATCATTTGTTAATCATTTATCAATAGTTGAAATGGTCATAACTTACTAGCGGCAAGCAATCGAAAAAGTGGTAAACGATGTAGTAACCGCTAATGGCTCAGAAATTAGTAAATGACCACTACTAGCTTGGGTCATTCCTAGCCCTAATCATGCTCAAAGGCAGTATGTTTCTGTCCATTTATACTTAAACACAAACTAGTTCAAATCAGATATAGGTTCAGACTATTCAACTATTTTTTATATTTGAAAAGATTCGGTTCCGATATAGGATCCGAATATATGACATTATATAAAAAAATATTTTTAAATAATAATGACGATATTTATCACTTTTTCCTCATTTTTATATTAAAATTTGTATCATTTACATATTTTATTAGATCATAAGCTCAAATACAATGCTAGGAATCATCCTATCATCACGAAGATAAGTGGGCTTGCACACATTATGTGGTGGATATGATGAATTGCACAAACTTGTTGAAAGAGTTGTGAATCATCCATGATAATTGATTAGAGGTCCTAATCATAAGTTTTAAAACTCCTCTTTGCCTCTAAAAATTCTTTGAGTCAAACTTCATAGATGATTCCATACAGGATTTTTGATGACTTCTAGAGTCAAGTAATAAAATTCATTAAAACTTACTATTTTTTATTTTGTTTAGCTAAACCAATATTTTAAGTAACATAAATGACAGTGATCAATTTACTGAGTTGAAAAAGAGCACATAATTTTTATTAAATGAATTGAAAAAAATGTATGAATGATACTGAGTAGGCTTGGAGTCACCTCGATGTCTACTCCACTCCGATTTGAGTATATTGAAACCTCCCTTTGATTTGATTAACTATAAGAGCTTTTTGTCAAAGATGTAAGGATATTTTTTAATAATACCACATGCTGGGAGAATTAAAACTAATTACCAGATAAGGAGAATTTTCAATATAATGAAATAACTGTCACTGTGTTGCTTTTATAATGAAATACAAAATAAAATAAAAAATAAAAAGATAATTTTTATTCATCAGCAGTCAGCCGATCTTAGCTGACTGCACCTGGGCCGAGGGTGGGCAGCATGGCAGCCGCATTAGGCCGCCCCTAGGCCAAGGGCGGCACAATCTAAGCGCCAAGGCGGAGGGGTGACCGGATCTTATTGCTTAAAACTGATGATCACGCAGTAACATAAGCACTTGGTTGTGGTTACCTGCTCCACTTACCCTGTAGAGATAAATTAAAAACAAAAAGACATCATCAAGTGTCAGGGAATCATATCCGAATACTTGGTCTTTATATGGGCTCTTCACGCGGCATGAGCCGTAAGCTTCTCTTACCCACATTTCTCTACACACACACACACACACACTATAGCTATAACCAAATAGGTTTAGCGTACCTGATGTAATCATCATCGTGTTTCAGGACTTTGATACTTACACAACTTATAGATGATTGTTAGAGTACTTCAAAGTTAATACCCTCCACGACAATAGTAATAAAATAATACTAACACACGAATCACACACAACACATGCTCATACTGCAAAATAAGGTTTACACCACCACCCAATCACCATACAACACTTATCCACAAAATTTCCAATTATACATAAATCCCAAGTGCATAAATCATACAAAAATCATGATAATACAAAACACAATAATGGCACATAGTGCAATCCTCCGCCATGAGACTCTCGATCCATCTGCCTACACTAGTCATTGACATGCATATTCACCTATATAGATATAAGAAATCCGTCAATAATTAAACGAGTTTGACGGCTATCCGAAAATAACTACTTATACTTCAATAATGGCAGATAAGTGTATTAACACCTATGGAATATTTCATAAAACATCAGATAATCCTCATAGGCGGTAAGCAAAGATAACTTATTACATAGGCGGGCTTGCAAGCACGATAAAATTCATAATCATTCAAGAAGTTTACACAATATTGACAAAATAAGAGGCAAAGTTGGAACCTTTACGTCAACCAGTTCCAAGAGGAGAAGACTAGGATGGTTGGAGAAGGTCTGAAGAAGAAGAGGAGAAGCCAAGGAGCAAGGGAGGGTCAGAGGTGAAGAGGGGAAAGCATGAAAAGTGAAGGAGGAGGGGACTTTTATAGAAATGTGAAAATCTACCAGCGCAAGGACGCTCTTTGCGCTGGCCTCTGCAAGCTAGACCACGGAAAAGCCAGAAATCTCGGGTACACATTTGCCAAACCGAACTGCAAGCCAAATCGGGCCAACACATAGGGTGTGAGGGCAGTGGCCAAAAAATAGAGGGAAATTCAAATTTGGGCATAAGGGTGTTGAGTGCAATCACCCGCATGTTGGGTGGGGTCAAAATGCAATGACAACTCTAACACCAACGCCTTGTGCGTCGTGCTCAAACTAAAGGAGAGATGGATGACATAAGCATAGAGGAAAATATATGGAAGATAATAGTTTAAGGGATAGTTTTAAAAAACTTTTTTACTCTAAAAATTTTGCAAGTTAGTTCCACTCTATGGCTTCTCAAGTGAAACTCCATAAATGACTCAGTTAACAGGTTTTATGATTGACTCTACAAGTATCCTTAAATCAATCCCAATTCAAAAAAAGTTTTAAAATTTGATTTTTCCTTTTTTGTTTAGTTAAATCAGTAGTTTAAAATAACATAAATTATATATTTATCAATTTCAAATGCCAAAGAGAAAAATCTCATAATTTGACTTAACTACCCTTGACTTGGTTTCACTTTTATATTTTTTCTTCAAAAAACAGTAGTAAGGCACCACAAGTGGTGGAGGCCAGTGATCGGATATGGTATGAATGTATCCCCTGTCAAATTCGACCAAGGGACGCCAACCACAAGCCGAAACTAACCGGGTGGCCAAAATTAGGTTGCCCTTGACCGTCTGATCGGATATAGCCACCACTTATTGGAGGTGGCCTAGACCAACTAACAGCAGCTAGATCCTACCTAGATCTTCCTGTTCCCACTTGGTTGCTACCACTACAAGTGGCCTGATTTTGTTGTTGTAGCCAGATCTGGTCAACAACAGCCAACTTCTACTCAATGGTAACTTTTTAAAAAAATATATATTTGGCATTGTTTTTTTCCAATCCAAACAAACTTTTTCAAAGTTTAAACTAATAATAATTATTATCTCTCCTTGATAATAAGGGTGTTAAATCATTATGATAAAAAAACTCTTAAATTGTAAATATCATATAGGACATCCTTGAATCATGAATCATTTAGCCACTTAATCGTAAATTCATCTCATATTTCTTTCACCAAAATACTCTCAAAATCTAGCAATCTATGTAAAAGTCCAGCTTTGGATTAAGGTTGTACTGCTTGTTTCCATGCCCAGTTCGGGCTAGCTTGAGTCGATTCAAGTCGATTAAGCTTTCGAGCCGGTTAAGTTTCCATGCCCCAGTGGGCCGAATATTGATTTGAGCCTTACATAATCACCTATTGAGTTTAGGGTTTCGAAGACCATTTAGCTTCCTTGCCTTGATTTTCATCTGTAGAGACCTCGTTAGGGTTCGAGTCAATTTCAACTTTTGTCAGTTTTGATCTCAGCTTTTCGACCATATATATGTCCTTGGTGGACCCAACTAGGCCCACAGTCCGTCAAATGATTGGATCGTGTCACATGGCAAGATCTAAGCTGTCCATGTCAACCCTAGCAACCTCCCATTTTCTTGAGAATTTCTCCCACATTCTTGGCCGAAATTTAGACTTAGCGCTACCCCCACTTTGCCTCAATACCAGCCAACCTCCGGCCACTGGACCACTGCAATTGCATTCACCCCGCAGCCAGCTATAGACCCAGGCCCTCCACCAGCACCAGCACATTGGCTGCCAGCAAGGGCATCTTGAACAGCAGCTTCCATGACCACCACTGCTGTTCAGGCCTTTTTCAGCTCCGTCGAGCTCCCTTTGGGTAGGTCAAAATTTTGAGACTAGACCCAACCATTGTTGTGGCTGTGAACACTGCCAAAGATGTCACCATTTATGACAACATTTCAGTCATTTAACACCATCTTTCCAGACTTCGTCTACCACCTCCGCCATCACCTTCTCTTCGTTGTTCCCTATCAATCCTAACCGGTGGTGAACACTGGCTCGCCACCATTGCCATTTTTCAGCGACAGGCACTGCTGTTCTGTTTGGTGCCTGTTTATTCGCCGACATCATGTCCACCTAGACTTGTCCAGGCCTATTCGTGCTTGTGTCCATGCCCACATCCATGTCCGTGACCCTGCCAAGCCAGCCAAGTTGGCCCAACTCGCCCAAGAGTTCCACTCAATTGAGTTGACTTGGTCAACTTGGCAAACTCACCCTAGTTTGTAACACCCCTATTCGGCTTGTAAGACGGACCAAATCGTGACATTATACTTAGGCATGCTACTCATTGGTCTATCATGTACAAACATTACAGCATCAGCTCTAAACCCTACAGAAGGCTTAAGATGGACACCATACATGCTTAACAAAGAATGCATGCATAACCGTACTATAAAGGACAGGACATAGACTTAACCATTGGAACCTCCTAACTGTAGTGGGGGTGCACCTCTTTTATAGTTTGAAATGATCATTGCATTTGTAAATCACCCTCTTAGCCGTAGAGGAGGTTCTATCTCTGCTATGGTTTAGAGTTCTCATATAGGAGTTTTAAGTCTATGACCCGTTCTATATAGTATGATTATGCGCACAATCTTTGTTAAGTCTGTATGGTGTTCGTCTTAAGCCTCATGGAGGGTTGAATCCGCTTCTATAATGTTTGTATATGTAGCCCAATAAGTAGCTTGCCTAAGTATAATATCATCCATTCTTCATGTCAAATAGGGGTGTTACAACTTAATATTAGAGCCAACCTCTTAGACTATTAAGGCGGCAAAACCTCAGAGTGTATGTGTTGTTCGCGCATGCTGTAAGTTGTATATAAGATGTATGATATACTTTTATGTTTGTATGCTTGTATCTGTATGTTCTAGTTAAGCACCCCACACCTAAGCCGATCCACATCCTAGCTGGCTGGTATGTCATTATATGTGCGTTTTTCTTTTGCCTCTTTGTTAATTATTTTTTATTGTCCAGACCATCAGTTTGCAAGTTTGTCAGTTTGCAAGATCCAACAGTCAGTTTATTGTTGGACTTCTAAGCAGTTCAGATGGTTGAGCATCCATGAAGAGGTAGACCACCACTTCGGCATGGATCCTGACTGGCGCTGGCACCAGTTAGGCGATCCCCTTTGCGTGTACAGGGGCTGACAACGAACCATAGGCCAAACTAATCAGGTTGGTATGAGAAGAACAGTAGGCCCTGAAGGATGAACAATTGAGAGCACGGGAGATTTAGAAGAAGTCCCAAGATGAAATGAGTAGACTGTTGGACATGGTCAGGGAGAAGCCATGGAAGTGGCCAGACTAGAAAAGAGGCTAGTAGAGGCAGAGACACCCACTAAGGCCTTTGATTTGGAACAAGTACCACCATCACTGCCACCAACAGAGCTTCCATACATCCCCATAGCCCAAGCTGCACTAGGGCTATATGAGATCCTAGCACAAAGTATGCTTGCGGGAGTTCCACTTCCCAGGCAGGCCTAGAATGAGACAGAGGTAGTGAGGGTCGCGACAATTTGTGACTAGAGAAGGCTCAGGTTGTCAAGGCCTAGAAAATCATCAATCCAAGGAGTGTTGGGATGTCGATTGTTTCCTAAAGAACAGTGGGCGTCTCTTCTGTGGGAGTATAGATCCCGAGGTGGCATTAGAATGGATAGTCATGACATGAGGAGTGCTCACCCATATGGGCTATCCATCTAACCTCTAGGTGCTCATGGCCATGTAGAGTATAGGTAAACTATGGCGAGAATCTACTGATACCGCATTTATAGGGGCCATGGCTTTGGAGCTGATCTCATGGGAAGTGTTTTGGGAGGTCCTTTACTCCCATTACTTCTCCACTACTATCATAACGAAGAAAAAGATGGAATTCTTGTCATTAAGATAGATAGAGGGTACATTGTTAAGCGTTTAAAATATATAATATTTACCCATGTTTTTAATATGATTTTGTACTTCCCGGGTATAAACATTATTAATTAAGTAATATTTTACTTTATTTTTTAGTTAATTAATATTTATTAACTTTGATGTTTTAATGCAGAAAAAGATGAATAAATTAAGCTTTGGATTTGATTGGTCATGACACTTGGCACCACCCAATGGCTACAATGTATGGTGTTCAATGGAGTCGAACAGTTTGAAATGTAAAGGGATATTATAATTAATTAGATTACGTCGATTTGTGAACACCCTCTTCGAATTCTTGTATCTTCACTTCTATATAAAGGGGTGGTCATTTGTTGTTGATCATATCTCATCTCTTGGCTTTAGATTGTAGTAGAAGTAGTAGTTTTAGTTTTTGTAATTTCTTTCTCTTTCGTAATAAAAGTTAGTTTCTTCTTTATATTGTTTTCTATTTTTTATTATGGAGTAGTTTTATATTTCGTTCTAGAGAAGAATGGAACTTAACATGATTTAATTGAATTCATTTCAAGCTCTTACTCTTTTATTCAATCGGATCGTTTGAATTATCATGTTCTAAATGCTAAGAATAGATTGATCACCTATTTCTTAGATCATGAGGTTTAATTAGATTTCGGGAGAAATTAATTAGATTAGTCATTGATAATTCATCATACGACGAGTCTTTTGACTTGTTTGTCGTTGTGGTCGGAAGATACACAACACCGTATGCGGTTGTAAGGCAATTCTTAATGCGTTATTTTGTTGATTAATCAATTATCACCGGGAGGTAGAAATTGAGGCAAAATAACAGAAGCATGAAGGAGCAGGAGCCACCATGTCATATAATTATCCTAGATCGACAATCCGAGGGAATAAAAGATAAGAGTAAGATATGATGAAGGTTAAATTCATATTAAGGGAAATTCGACTCTAGAACGAGTTTTATAATTTTAACTTCGCTTTTTATTTAAGTTATTCCATTAAGTTAATTATTTCCGTTTTGTTCTTAATTTTATTTTCTTTAATTAATTATAGGAAATTCATCTCTTTGTGGGACGATACTTGAATTTATCATTATATTACTTGTTTCGACCGTGTACACTTGCATGCTATTAAAATTATTCGAACAAGTTTTTGGCGCCGTTGCCGGGGAGATCAAATTTTCTTAATTAATTTAAGATTAGAATTTTGAGTGTCTTTCTTTTCTTTTTAGATTTTAGTGTCTGATTATTTTTTTAAAAAAACAAAAAACAAAGAAAAAAATAAACTATATCATTATCTTCTTCCTTGCTATTATTTATTGTCATTTGTTTATTAGTGCGGTCACCCTTGTCTTCTTGTGATTCAAAGATTGAAAGCACTTGAGAAACTTGTGTGCCGCTGGAAGAAGAGCACAAGAAGCCATAGAGGAAGAAGCCATGCATTCATGGAGGACTACCGGAGTTTTAGAATTAGATGCACTTACTGCTTTATCTGCTCAGGTCAGTGTTAAGTGTTTAAAATA
>JAURVB010013865.1:0-54460 GCA_033002965.1 Piper betle | reverse complement strand
TTTTTACTCAGCTTGAGTTCAGCTTGAAAATATAACAAGTAAAATATGAGCCAAATCCAAATACTATAAATTTTGGACGAGCTCGACTCGACCCATCTTATACATCGAAAACCTGCAGTCGAACGTTCGAGCAAACTCAAACATGTTTAATAAAAATTACATCAAATTTAAAAACATTTCTACTAATCTCAGATTCGGTTAGCCTTATTTGCAACCCGTGGACCCGTCTCAACCATGCATCAGGCCCTGCTCACGAAGCTTGATTACCTGATCATAGCAAATCCAAACTCCCTCTTGGCAGAATGCACAGTCAGCAAAATAGGAGAGAGGGAATGGAGGGGCAGCTCAAAAACCATTAGCTCCTCGCCCACCTTCTCGAAACAGGTTTCTGTATCCTCAACGATAATGTTTTTGGGTTTGCGGAAATGGAAACTGCAATTCTCTGGTACACAATGCCACCCTCCCCGACTAAATCCCGACTATCATTCCACGGAGGGAAACAAGGTAAGCACCCTCGTCTACAAGCACAAGACAGGCTGGATTAAAAACAAAATCAAGACAATGTTCCACTGGGATGATGCTGCGGCCATACTACGCCGCCCTGCCCGTGCCCCGGGAAGACTTGAGGACCTTCTCCTCTGGAACAAGTCAAGAGACTGGACTCCTGACCGTCAAAGCTGTTGCCAACCACCTCCTTTTCCGGTCTGATCTGACCAGACAACAACGTCAACCCCCTCCACTAAACAGTGAAGGCGCTAACTTCCCATTGAACCAAGATTACTCTCTTCTGGGGACGGAGACTCTTTAAAAACTCCCTCCCATTGGAGACAATCTAGCCAAGAAACACATCAACCCAGTCCCTCCATGCCCCTTTGCGTGCACTTTGCAGGACACGCCCGTAATCAATCTACTAATTTTTTTTAAAAAACAAAAATTAAGTCACTCACAGCTCCAGTAAACTGTCCACATTCTCAATTTGTAGATTTCTTTCTGAAGGAACTAAGGTAGAACAAATGTCTACCAATATGCCCAATTCTTCCCTCCTCACCCTGCAAATCAATCTGCAACATGGAAAAATTTCACTGTTTCTTTGTGAAAACAGTTGTTACATTGGCTGCATTTTGTATTATAATAATCAACGCATGATATCATCCACTGCCTTCATGAGATTCATAGAGTTAATTACTTTCAAATTGTACAAGTAAAAATAAATTTCAATTTGTTATGTATATCACCATTTTGAAGCAGTCCTAGCTATCTCAGCCACCTTCCAAAGCCAGAACCAGCTCATTCTTTCTTGACAAAGATCTATAGGTATCAGATTCAACGTGGCTATAACCAGGGGCCTTATCGACATTTTTGCCCCTCATGGAGCACCAAATGCGCTCTGCATCCTCAAATCTACCTGCAGCAGCATAGATGTTAGCTACCAACACATAATAACCACTTCTGTTAGGTTCCAACTCCAGCAGCCTCCTAGCAGCTCTGTCCCCAACTTCCACATTGCCATGAACCCGGCAGCCACCCAAGAGGGCCCCCAAATGGCTCCATCTGCCTCCACTGGCATCTCTTCAATCAACTTCTCTGCCTCTTCTAACATTCCTGCCCTGCCAAGAACATCCACCATACAAGCATAATGCTTCAGCTGCGGTTCCACCTTGTACTTTCTCATCATATAAAAAAATTGCCTAGCCTTCTCAACCATTCCTGCGTGGCCACAAGCAGAGAGTACACCAAGAAAAGTCACCGAATTAGGCTCAACAGTACCTTCCGATCGCATTCGATCAAACAAACCAAAGCAAGCATCCAGATTTCCACTCAATCCATACCCAAGAATCAAACAACTCCAAGAAATCACATCTTTCCCAGGCATCCTATCAAAGACCCGATGTCCCCAACCAAACAAACCACACTTGACATACATATCAACAAGCGCATTCCCCAAGCTCAAACCCAGCCCCAACCCCCTCCTAACACACCAACCATGCACACTCTTCCCATGCCGAAGCCAACCCAGCTGACCAACCGCAAGCAGCAAGCTCACCATGACCACCCCATCAAGTTCCAAACCCCTCCCCACCATCTCCCCAAACAACTCCAAAGCCATCAACGGCTCACCATTTTGCGCATACCCACCAACGATCGACGTCCAAAGAACCGAGTCTCTATTCGGGATTTCGTCGGACACCCTCCGCGCATCAAAACCCGGCCCAAGCTCACATACAAGTAAACCAGCGCTGACCCGACAAACACATTCCCCTCCACCCCCAATTTCATGCAATACCCATGCATGAGCTCCCCTCCTTTATCATACCCCAAGATCGCCCAAGCCCGAATCACCAGCGGTACGGTGAAGACGTCGGGAACGACGACGCCGGAGGCGGACCTGGTCATGTGCAAGAACAGGTTGAGGGATCGGGCGGGGAAGCCGGAGCGGGCGAGCGCGCCGATCATGATGTTCCAGGAGAAGATGTTGCGGGTGGGCATGTGGGAGAAGACGGAGAAGGCGTCGGGGAGGGCGCGGCCGAGGCGGAGTAGGCGGCGACGAGCTTGGAGGAGAGGAGGACGTGGGAGTAGAGGCCGGTGCAAAGGAGGAGGGCGTGGAGCCGGCGGAGGGAGGCTTCGGTGGGGGAAGAGTCGAGGAGGGCGTAGTAGTGGGAGACGGTGGCGGCGGCGGCGGTGGAGAGGGGGCAGCGGCGGCAGTGGTGGACTCGAAGCTTGGAGATGGTGAGGGCTACGTGCATGGCCGCAAAACGAAGGTATTGCATGAGCATGAAAGTCAAATTCAAATTCTTCGTGTATATAACATATTTGGTCTTCCATTAGGGCCCTTAATTATGGTTAATTTACTCACACTCCTAGCTTATGTCTCTAATTTTAAAATAATTTGAAATGTTACAGTTAAATAACTTTGCTGGCGAATGGCCGTTTATTATACAATTGTTAAGTATCGTATGGCGAGCAGTTCTATAAATTCTATAAGGAGGTTCAATTTTATGAATTCTTAAAAAATTTTAATTATGGAAGAAAAAAAAACAGTAAAAAATAATAATAAAATAATTAGCGTCAGCTTGTGGATTTTAATTAAAACTTCAACATCTAAATTAGGTTGTTCAAGATGGTAGGCGATGTTTTTAGAGAGAAAAAATTAGTTTAAGTTGTAAATAATAAATAGGAAGAGAGAGAGAGAGAGAGGAGTGATTTTTATTTTCAACCAAAAAGAATAAGCTGTACGCAACGAACGACTGATTTTCTATGGGCTTCTTATATGGGCTTTTTTGTGTATGGGCTTGATGTACATCCAATCTTTGTAAAGCCCAACAGGCCAATTTTCAAGCTAGCGAATGTGGATGTCAGAATTGGGCCCATGCATGTTTTTAGAACCTTAACCGTGTCCGAACTATGTCCATGGACACGGCCAGCCCGAAGGAAACCAAACCGTCTTACCTCCCTCGACGGTACATCCCGCCGGCGACCATCGACCTCTTCCAACTTCCATTGTCGACAGGTTTTCATCTTTTTCCTGAATAATGAATTTCCTTCCTCGTAAGATATAGAATACGTAGACAATATAGTTTTATGTGGGTACGTGCATCTTATGAAATCGCTTTTGTTGACTGCATGTGCATGTCGTTGTTCTATTGTTTGCAATTTTGTATCGTTTTACGTAGATTTTGATTCTAGTAGCTGGTTGATGAGCCTGCTTGATAACTTCATTGCTGTATCCTTGGTTATATATATGCCTTGCCAATGCTATCACATGTATGTTCTACAAACTTGTTATCGGTTATCGTAATTCAAAAGTTTGTTTTGGGATTTTGATTGATTTAATTGAATGTTTTTTATTGTTTGGGGTTGATGAGCGTCGTCGACTTTGGTTTTGCTGTCGTAGCCTCTGAGCATCTCTTTAAAAAACAGGGGTGATCCTCTTATCGTAATATCTGAACAATATCCCAGTTAGGGAAACAGGAGCATTATCCATGAAACATATTACTACATATCACTTCTGAAAAATCATGAAAAAGCTGTGAAATGGGGGATTGGATGTGTCCATACATATGTCAAGTATAGTGACACCGGCCATGTTACTTGCACCCTCCCATTCCCATATTCTGGCATTGGGGTCACATCTGGCTCACAGAGAAAACACCAGTAGCTAATGCTTTTGTTGTCCGCTACTTTTTGGTTCTCGTTCACAATTCACTTTTCATTCTTGATTATTTGTATGCTGTTGCCCCTACATAGAGGAAGCATGGAAATCTTTTTAATTCATGGTTGTTTCTAATGCTCAGCAAAGATGCTAGGGAATGTTTACTTTACGCTGTGCTGCATTTCTGTAAAAATGCAAGGATGATAACAAGTGTCGTTGAGCTCAAATTGGTTAATTATCTAATATGAAGAAAAAAATGTTAGAAACGTTGCCTTTCTCTACAAGCACAAATAAGATAAGACAGCTCAATCAACTCAGTGGTTCTATATGTAGATCTGAACACATAAGCTTAAACTTTTTAGCATCCACTGGGGTTGGTAGTTATTCACTATCAGACCGGCAACTCCAAAAAAAATCTCCTTTGCACAACTAGTGATAGGTAAATATAATGTTTATTAACTTGGGTAGTGCATCTTAAGATGTAAGGCTTGTTGGTTTTTGCATTTCGCCATGCCAACACTGCTTCTAAAGCAAATCAGCACTCGACGGTATTTTTTGATCGTGCATATGACATAGCACACTAAGACCATACACAATGGATCCATTGCTTTCATACTTCCTGTTGATCATGACGGTGACAACGTAGATGGAAATTTTCAATCAAGATAAAAGCTGTTCAATTTGGATTTGTTCTTCATAGTTTATAGCACTCATTCTTGTATGTTTAGCTTTGTGTCAGTGAATTTTTTGACAGCTTATTTCTTAATATGTACCTGTTATGGACTAGTGATTCTACCTATTAAAGTCATTATTTTTGTTCAAGATGCAGATAGTTTATAATGAAGAAGAGGTACCTATACAACACTATACAATATTTTTATGTTGGGTAGGTATTGTGTGCTATCTTTCTCATTCTTCACTTGTAGATTGATACTTTGTGTTGGGCAGTTGAATCTTGTTGTGGAAAAACTTATGAGATCAAGCACGCAAGGCATCTAAACAAGAGTACTAGTTAAACAATATTGCCAAATTGATTAAAATATGGATGAGTGGATGCACTTTATTAGAGTTAAATTTTGATAATGTTTCACGGCAATAGAACAAATTGCTCAAGAGTAGTGGATAGCAAAGAAACAAAGAGACAGATGCTTAGCTTAAAGAAATATGTGGAGAATCGACATTGCACTCTTAGTGATATCCGTGCAGATTAGCTTTGTCCAGAAGATGGTTTACCTGCTGTAGTCATCGTCCAATATTTAGCTTATGCTTTTTCAATATGTGCAATAATTCTATTAAATTAGTGTGAACATTAAAAGGTCCATTTTGAGGTGTTCTCCACTAGCTTCTCTCAATCTGAAATTGCAATTCCTATTTTTCTAGCCAATATGCTTTCTGCTGTGACAAACTAAAAAGATAAAAAGCCCTGATCTACACAGGTTACAACCATAGTCAGAGTCGAGGTACAAATTGGTCGGCGAGATTATGAGCTGACTACGCTGACAAAGGAAGATTTGGGCATTTCTCAATTGTTCTGAAGTAAGATATTAATTTATTTATATTGGATAGCTAAATTGAGAATGATTGGTCAAAAAATATTATAATTAACATCCAGCAATGCGTACCAGTTTTTGAAGTAATAGTGTCTTGAATGTCTTATCTCCACTGCCATCACAAGTCGGAATATTGTTGTTGAGATTATTTAAGTGGGTGGTATTTGATGGCCGGAAAAAATCCATAATATCGATCTTCTTATGACAAAAAAATCTAATGTTTGATGTTTCTGTAAAAATAATAAAACAGTGTAATCTATTGTTGTCATAGTGGACAATGAAAAACCCAAGCACAAAAAACTAGCTGCAAGTGAAAAAACAATCATTGATGAGGACTAATGCATAACAGTACTCTATCTCCATACACGCTTTTCTGAAAGAAAAGAAAAAGTCAAACAAAAGCTAATTACTCTATGGACATAAAAACTAGTTGGCAGTGTTACAAATGATATGGATTAAGCTAAATGTTAGCTCTTCATCTAAAGATAAAAGGGAAAGGAATCGAGAATTGGATGCACGGAGAATATTGGCATTGTCAGTAAGCATTAGGGAGCTTCATCTGTAACAAGACACCATCACATTGTAAAGAAAGGATATATTTATTTGTGAGCAGATCCATATCCTAGTGACTGCAGAAGTTGCTATAACCTCGGATATGGGAACAGAAACTTGTCATCAGTCGATTCTATGTATGGAATTTTAGGTGATAACCAGGAGCCAATATGGGAGGCAATTGCCAAAGTGCACTTAAAGCATTTCTCTTGGTGAAAGAACTAGTTGACAGCTACCTATTGGAATCTTGAGTGTTCTCTTTCATTTCTTTAATCTCCCATGATTCATACTTTTCCTTTATTAAACAAACCATGTTAATATATTGTGCAATTCAAGGTGTCAATTGTTGCTTGCTTACAGTGTATGAATTCTTGAAGTAATTGATCTCAATTGATTAAGCATCTGGAAATCTTATCCACTAAGCACCAAAAACTTTCTTCATCAACATATTGTTCTATTTCTCAAAATTTTTTTCTACCGGTGACAAGTTGAATTGGTATTGGGAGACAACATGCTGATGTAGTGAAAGATCCTAGACATTCCACACTAGTACTTGTCAAGTTCGAGTCACTAGTCACTTGTCCAACTTGCTGTTTTCTCTCCGAAACGGTATCATGTACCAAAGCAAATCATAGTGTGCTGGTACTTCTTTTAGGGATCAATCCACAATATTTGCTCGGATAAAAATACCCAATTTTTTTTCATTCAGACTAAATGGTCGATCTAAAATCCATAAGCTATAAACATATAACCAATTTTACGATAACCATCTGAAATTCAAGCATACTGCAGGTTACTTGTTCATGGCCATTCTAAAAGCTGGATGAAAAGCCTGTTGGAAGGGGGCCTACCATGACATGTGATGCCCACAGATAAGATGGCCAAAGAATAGAGATGTTGTTCGATTCTGAGCACAACTCTAAGAGCAGGGGAATGAAGAATTTTGGCGTCAGCGAATGATTGTGAGTTTTGGCTGAAACCACATATTTGATATGGACAAGCCACTGGAAGTTGATGTTGAACTTCATACCTTTCACTGCATCTGATGCTTAGGTTTGGGAAATGGATTTTGGAATTTTCGTATTGGGTAGAAGATTCTAGGAATCATTATGGCTTTAAGTACTTATAATTACAGTGCAAGTACTTTGGTTCACTCAGCATGCAATCTGCTGAGTGAACCAAAATTTGCTTAATACATGATGATCACGAATTCTTACTATCTTGAGTTAAGTAATTGTTGTAATAACTAATAAATTATCTTTAGGGAGAAGTGCAATTGATATACATGTTTATAGCAGTTGATACTATTGTAGTGGCAACGTTCATTATATATCTTGAATTTATGCTGCTCTGATGTTCATGTGTCATTGAAGTAAATTAAACTTTATCCGTTATAGGATATAAGAGAGATTGAAGATACGCCAAATTGCTTTCCATTATAATTATCCGAGCAAGTAGTTCCTTTATGAAGATACAAGACATAGTTAAGCTCATGCAGGACAAAAAAACAAAAACTGGAGAAAAAGAGAGAGTTGGGATTGACAAAAACTGCCATCCCTCATCTACATGTGTTAGTAGTCTATTCATTTGTATGAGACATCACTTTTCATTTGCTGCTCAGGCTCAGGAGCATTAACTATTATGGTGATTGCTTGCTCCAAAGAAGAGACGTGCTTGTTGGCCTGAGCTTTCTCCTTGTCTATATCAGTGATCTCCATGTCTCCAATCACTCCAACATTATTTCCGTTCACAGCTTCTGGAAGTGACATTGCCTCCCTCTCTTTGTTGTCTTTGTTCTCCTTGTGTTTGCCCCATAGCACAGAGTAGAGGCCTGCTACTATTAGGATGGCTCCAAGAACACTGAACATACATGTCAAATAATATAGAAATTTTAGATAATCTAGCTAGACAGTAATTTTGAGGAAGAAACTTATGGAACTGTTTGGTGATTTGTGAAACAATTTACCCTCCCAAATAGATCTTCTCTGCAAGGATGAAAGAGCCCATGATTGCAACTACGATCATCATCAAAGGACTAAAGGCTGTGACGAAAACTGGCCCTCTCTTTTTCATGACGTGTCCTTGAACATAGTATGCAATCCCAGATGACACTATACCCTGAAATTATTAGTTGTTTTCCATCAGGTGAATGAAAAGTCTTTACTACAAGAGGCAGAGAGAAAAAAAGAAACGTGGTGAAGGGAAGAAAACTAACAGCATAAGCAGCAGCAAGGAGGTTCATGTCAAATCCAATAGTCCAAACAGAAGGTTTGTGCTCCATGACAAAGGTGACAGCAATGGCCTGGAGTGTTCCCACAAAGCATATCCATGCAGTGAGAGAGAGATGAGCTGTGTATCTCCTCAGTGTTATGGCCTAAAATCAATACATGGTAACCCCACAATCATCTGTTTGCTCAACTAGCAGCTTATGGGCATAAGATGCATATAGTAATCTACCAGTTTATGGCTGATTGCTCACCTGGAGGACAAACAGAGCAGCCCAAGCTAAAGTGGCTATGATGAGAAAAATGGAGCCCTTGAACCAGTCCTTGTCAGTTGATCCATTGGCGTCTGAAACACTGGATTGTTTAGGGTCTACATGCTTGGACCACACCATCTCGACAATGGGTCCTTTGTACAGAGTCATTAGCATGGCACCAGCTACTGTGACAAGAGTTCCCAGCACCTTTGCCTGACATCTCACTTTTTTCATGTTTATTTTCTCCATCCTAGGCAAGAACAAAATAAACATAAGTTATTGATGCTCATTTTCACATAGAAGCTGCTAGCTAGCTCTCATGGTGTAGATAAGAAAGAGTTCTTAGCATGCATGTACCTGCACAAGATAGCCATTACAAATGTCATAGCAGGAAGCATGTTGCTCATGGCACAGGAGAAGGTTGGAGAAGTGAACTTCAATCCAGCATAGTAGAAATTCTGGTCTATCACTGGCCTACAAATTCCATTATTTTGCATCTTGAGTTTCAACAGGTCCATATATAAGCATTATTATAAGCTCATAAGCAGCAAGTCGACGAATATATAGCTTATGCTATATATGCTACATACCCAAGCAGAGCAAGCGTAAAAATTTGCATGAATATGGTGAAAGTCATTTTGGGCCTCACCTTCCTGCCAATTACAAAACCACAGGATGAGAATCAAATTATTTCTTGTAAGTTATAGTGTTTCTGATTCTTATATACAGTTTATTATATGAATATATTGTACCGTTCAAGAATGATGGCAAAGGGAGCTACAGCAGCAGTGGCGAAGGCATGGCGATAGACCACCAGAACATAATGGCTCATGCCCCTGTTGAGGGAGACCTTGGTGATGATATTCATGCCGGCATAGCCGAACTGCAGGGAGATCATGGCCAGATATGGCTTGCACCTTTGCATGAGGCTGCCAAAGCAGGCTAGGCTCACCATCTTTTACTTTTGGAGTGGGAAGGGAGATGGTTAGGGAAGGCAAAAAGAGAGTGAGGAGAGGAGGAAACTTGTTTGCTTGGTTTCTCTTAAGGAGGATGTGGAGGTTCGTAAGGTATTTATAGAGATGGAAGGGGAGATCCCTCATCCACTTCTCAGTATGTTCTGTAATTTAGTGGGCAAATATGTGAGTGAAGAAGCAAAATGCTGCAGCTTGTCACCTTGAGAAAGAGGAAGTCATTTCTTTAGAGTTTAGCACCGCCTTCAAATTGTAGGCCGTTTTCCGTACCTTGATGTGTATTTGAATGTTCTTCCCTCGCCTTTTGAGCCCCGAAATAGGACTTATAATAAGTATTATAAATTTCTTTTAATCTAAAAGTTAACCGAAGGAATGAGGTTTTCCCATTAGCTTATATATAAGTCACTAACGTCATCCACGACCGATGTGGGATAAACCCAACAACTCCCTTTCACACATCGGGGCGTCCCCGAAACCATCATCGTCTTACAAACTCCTCTTAAATCAAACGGCACCCACCTTATAAACTCCCCTCAAATCATTAGCTGGAACCCATGAAGGAAATAAACTCCAAATCATCAGGTGGAACCCATGAATAAACTCACAATCGGTATAGGTAAACACCAAATCTCCCAAGATCACAACTGGCTCTGATATTATTGTTAGGCCCTTTGGGCCCCCCCAACTAAGTTTTGATACTACTATTGGGCCCTTTGAGCCCCCAAAGGGACTTGTAATAGGTGTCACAGGCTCTCTTAATCCAAAAGTTAACTTAAGGAATAAAGTTTTCTTATTATCCTATATACAAGACACCAACGTCATCCACGACCGATGTGGGATAAACCCAATAATTTCCTTTCACACAGCGAGTGTGGATGACGTTGGTGTCTTGCATATAGGCTAATAGGAAAACCTTATTCACTTAAATTAACTTTTTGATTAAGAGAGACCCGTGACATCTATTGCAAGTCCCTTTTAGGGACCCAAAGGGCCCAACAATGGTATTAGAGCTTGGTTAGGAGCCCAAAGGGCCTAACAATGGTATCAAAACTAGGTTACAATTTTGACAGATTTGGTGTTTGCCTATGCCGATTGTCAGAGTGTCTTTTATGGGTTCCACCTAATGATTTGATGGGAGTTTACCAAGTGGGTGATGTCTAATTTAAAGGGAGTTTGTCAGACGATGATGGTTTCAGGGATGCCTGATGTGTGAAGGGGAGTTGTTGGGTTTATCCCACATCGGTCGTGGATAATGTTGTTGACTTGTATATAGGTTAATGAAAAAGTTTTATTCTTTGAGTTAACTTTTATATGAAGAGAGGCCAGTGACACCTATTGTAATTCTCATTTGGAGGCCCAAAGGGCCCAACAGAGAGTATGTTATTTGGTTTCACTGTGAGGTTTTGCAGTGATGCTCTCCTTGTCTTTCTTAGAGGAGGAGAGTTTTTCCACAAGATATGTGTTCAATTAGGCTCTCTAAGGAAGGACCTCTCTAAGGAAGGAGAGTCTCTTCTCACAAGATATGTATCTACCCAATTAGGATTAGTTCTTTGGTTGGAAGTTATGAGTTTTCCTAGTTAGAGTATTTTTCTTTAATTAGAGGTTGAATATATTCCTAATTGGAGTGTCTTCAAGTTTAGAGGTTGCAGATATAGACAGGGTCACTATTGGTGGTGCATGTGGGAGAAAAAAAGAGATTGTTCATTGTGCGGAGAAGACTTTGAGTTCTTCGACAATACCAACAGTGGTTAATTTCCTTTCTTTTTCTACCTTTTGTCTATGGTTTGTAATTGAGAGTAGTTTTACTCATCTCATGTATTTGGTTGTGGTTTTTCTTTTATTGGAAAGTTTTCATTTTAGTTTTGTGTGTCATTTATCTTTTATCCTTTATTGGTTTACCTTGTCAAAACATACAACATAGAGTTTTAGGGATTTTGTGTGTTGCAAGCCCAACACTTGCTAATACATCATTCATTCCACTCAATCTAGCATGTTTTTTTATTAACAAAATAGTCCTCAAGAGTTATAAAGTTAGCATGTCAATACAGAAGTCGAAGTACTCTCAACCTTCTAGCACAATCTTGCATCTCTTTTTTTGTTTGATTAGGAACAAAATATATACATATTATTATTATGAAAATTTACCACTTATCAATTATAGCTTATACATATATGTTTAAATTTGGCTTGGCTTAAATATCTATAAACTATCTTATATATTCAAAGCCATGTAGCCATAAACCAACCTAAAGCTGCTATCATATATATTAAATAATCCTATGAGTTAGTTAATGATATAAAAATTTACTTGCCATCAAAGTTAATTAATAAAAAAAGGTGATCCTCAACATTTTCTAGTAGAGGTAATTATATGACATGAAAAATATTTGTTCAAAATTAATTATTTAACATGCAAATTTATACATTTTATTTCGAGGTTGGTCAATCAAAGAGCAAAATAATAGGAAGAGGACACCATCAATGATATTCAACTTGACCTAGTGCCACACCACCTGACTTGCTATGTATGATATAGTAGGGGTGTAAACAAGCCAAACTTTTTCGTAAGCATTTTATGTTTGGCTCGATGTAGCTTGAACTCGTGTTTGTTAATTTTGTACTTGAAAAAAATACTCTGCTCGAAATAAATAACTCATTGAATAACGAACAGAGCTTGAACTAAAGAGTGTTCGACTCGGCTCGAAACTCGAGCTCGATGTGTTCAAACTTAAAAAATACTCGGTTCGTTAATACTATTTATGTCACATTAAACTTGTATAGTTTTGGAAAGAAAATTTTGATCCTATATAAGTCGAGTTCTGTTTGGCTCGAAAATATAGCGAGCTAAATACGAGTCAATCCCAAATACCATGAATTTTGGACTAGCTGTTCGACCCATAATAAATCAAAGTGCTCGTCGAGCACTCAAACAAGTTCAAATATGCTTGCTAGAAATCATGTCGGATTTAAAAACATCGCTACTTAGCTCGGCTAAGCTCATTTGCACCCCTATATATATATATTAGTAAAGCATCCTTTTGTGTGGCCATTTTAGTTTCAATTCCCTCTCAGCCTTAATATTATTGCTCTGACCAAACTCAATTTTGTGCTTAGAAGATGGAGTACACGCGGCAGGTGCAATTTGGAGGCTCCATTGACGGGTTGGCCCCGGAGACAAGGTGTGTAAACAGTAAATTAGTTGATTATGAGCAGCTCCAGATTTGTGCTTGCTGAGCTTTGCACTTGGGCCCACTACGGGCCCCTCGGTCAGCGAGTGATGCGGCAGCTGGACATTGGACTATTTTTCTCTGGCCCACCTGAGCCCACCTTGGCCTTCCATTATGGGCTTGCATTTCCATATTCCATTTTACATGGGCATGCCAAGTATTATTGGAGGGCAATTAGTCTGTATATCTACATATATGTGCGCCATGTATATTTGCATACAATTGCCCAAGATATGAAAATATCATCGCCTTAAAAATTCAGTATAATTAACAATTTCAATTAGTCATGAATCCAACATTAAAATACCCTTCAGACAAATGGACGGGTAGGCAAGGAATTGACCTAAAAAATATTAACATATAAGTTGAAGTTCTATAAACACATCTTTCTATATAGATAAAAGACAGTAATAAATACTAAGCATTCTAACATTACGTTGACTATATATTTTATATCATCATCATATTGAATATTTTCGTTATGCAATATACATGTTTAAGTACAAGTATCTGACTTAAGATTTGATATTGTGATACAATAAGTTGATAAACTGTATGTAAATATATATATGTACATATGTACATATATACATACATATACATACATATATATATATATATAGATGAATTATTTAATGATACTTTAAAAAAAGTAGGAAATAAGTGGAATGTGACCGAAACGCACCTACTGATCATGGTACTTTAATTGGTTGATAGCTCGAATTTGTTCATGACGTACGTACAAGCCAATTCCAGTTATTCGATGTAAACTGCGTTCTACTGTGCAAAAAGTGCCTATTTTGCTCGAGGGATACAATTGACCAACCGATAGTTGTTGAGTTAATTATATTCTACCTATCCAAAAGAAGTCCAATTTATATATACCCAGTTTTTTTGCACTATACTATTGAATGACGTGATTTAAAATTATATTTCAATCCCAACTGAAGAAACTTAAGATATGTATTGAATGTTAACCTGATGAAAATAATAAATAGTGTACAATCTCAAACGACATTGGTTGAAATGCTTAGCTGCAAAACTTGAAGCTGTTTTAGTTTCTATATTGTGCTAATGTCAGCAACAAGTGGTCTTAGTGCATGCTGAATATATATTGCTCTATCTCCTTAACTGCTAGATGTAATATATATGATAACTTATATTTAATTATTACAAGTTGGCTATAAATATATGAATTCTTTCTAAAAAGAGCATAAGATAATCATCTTAACCTGATGTTGATAAAGAGTTAATGAACATTGATAGTAATACATATACTAGACATTTATCTTACTAGTTACTGCATATACTACAGTAACACACGCATATCTGTGTGTGTGCAACATCGGCCATGGAGGTGTGATTGTATGTATATTGGAACCCGGAAGTTCGACTCTTCACAACTTGCCCGCAGGATTCCTAACAGATCTGATCTAGTAATCACTCAAATAATGAAAGCTCTCCAAAAAGGGATTGTTGCTTTTTATTTTGGCGAAAAATGTTTTTTCTGAAATTTATTTTATGAACATGTATACTAAACAAACGCTGATGAGATCACTCTAGCATTATCCGCCTTAACCATATGAAAAATAATTCATCGATCATCTTTCGATCAACAACCTTTTGTTCTTAAATACGCCATTTTTTTATGTCACTTTACAAGTTCAGCCATCACAAAATGTTCAGAGAATATCACTTTAATAAATTAAACAAGGAGACATGAATGAGGATATGTTGTTGCCACGCAATGCACTAGTACACATGATTCGAAATGGATGATTTACCAATTTGATATATATGCTGCTATAGCTTGTTAAAAGACATGGGACAATCTATATATGTTTCACATGTTTGCTTATGTCGACCTGTATAGATATATCTGTCAGTTGACATGCACTTCACATATATTCTGTAGCAAATATTGAAAAGCACTGCTTTAAAGCAGCACCTAGCTAAATTAAATGAATGAGAAGATGGTTCGCTAGATAGTCTGCTTAATTAGAAGTTGCATGAAAAAATAAATAAAGAAGAAGAAGATATTCTTAGAAGTTGGGCTGCGAGTTTATTCTTCTAGAGAAGTTTGAGAAAAGAACTCCTTCCACTTGCTCCAGATATCGTTTCCAACTTTGTTGCAGGATGGCATTTCTGAATACATACATGAAATAGAGAAATTGAGCAGGTTCTCTTAAAAGATATTGATCCATATCATATGCCAGTGATGTAAGCTTAAATGATTCACATTCATGTATAATTAAGGTGCCACTTTATAAGTAAGATTATGAGAATATATTGATACAGATGCCAGTGATGTAAGCTTGATTCACATTCATGTATATATACGATGTCAATATTACTGTATACTTAGTAAAGATCAGATCATTGATATGTTTACTGTTTGGTAATTCCTATATATATATATATATTCTTCAAATATCTTAGAGTGAACATAGATAAAAATTCTAACTCGTGCTTATTATCATGGATTCTTATACATGCGCTTGCAATATTGCAAATATAACGTCGATGACAAACTAATTAACTAAGATATATATATAGCATACAAAATGCTTTTCAACATGAAACAAGTAGATTATTTCATGTATATTATATGTATTGTGAATATGCACTAGGAATATTGGCATTTTGTCGGTAGGAAGGCCGAAGGTGGGAATTCGGGCCCCTGCATTCGCCTATATGGGGTCATTCTCAACTATCGCTCCACTCCCGGTCTTGATCATATTCTTTTCTCTTTTGTCTCGTCTCTCGCTTTGTCGCATATACTTACAACAACAGTGAGGATTTATATTGATCCCAGGATTTCTCCCAAATCTCAGAATTTATTAACAGCTAATGCAAGGTTATGGTAACAATTTAATATATTTACATATCTATATATAATGTGATGTGCATAGAGCGAAAAGGTCACCGGCAAAATATCTACACCATGCATGGTCGTCGACGTCATAGATGTCATGCCAGTACTGCTTTCTTAGCTTTTCCATGAGCATGCAGCTGATCACCGATTCACAAAATAGTACTCATAATCTGCATTTCTTGCTAATGCGCACAGCACCAACATGTAAATTATTCGGCTAACGAAGATATTCATTCGACTTCCTAATCGAGTTGCATAGGGCCACATATTTACCTCAAATGATCTAATGTCTTTTGGAGAGAAAATTTTTGGGAAATGTATGCATGCCCATTATTTATAATTAGTTAAATAGTGCCAGGCCTAGGCAAATGTTTCTGGGTACGTAACATATTCATGAGTTGGTCCGTTCAATGGTCATTAACTTGTTTATTGTTTCTAGATGCACATCATATATATGATCACCTTCACACACCAAAAAAATTATAAACCTCTTTATTTTGGATGACTCATGATCTCATATGATGGTCAAAAGCCAGAGTTTTCATCAAATATTTCCGTCAAAGATTTAATCTTTTGACCTTTATGGTTACTGAAAGAAAGTATATTTTGCTCTTTTTTCTGGTGCTAGGCGCCTATGATAGAGCATGATATATAAGATGTCAAAAGACAATGAATAAAGCTGATCTTACTAGCATATTAAAGATGAACTTTGCGCATTTGAATAGCCAGGAGGCAACAGTTAACACTCAAATCAAAACAGACACATCTGGCTAGCTCAATATTGCCATCAACTCGCAAACATAACAAGTGCTCCAATGGTGACAAACAGATCAGCCACGTTCAATATGAGAACCGCGTCACTTCAACAAAAGCCATTTCAATCTCTTTATGTCATTTATTTACACATTTCATAGCTTTTGATATTTGATTTATGGTTAATAATTCATGTTGGGAAAGCTAAATAGATACATGTTGCGGAGAAAGAAGCTTTTTGCTTTGCATTTTTGTGTGCTTCTTTATATTCGAATGACGTACTGCAAAGCAAGATTGATCAAGTCTTGCCCCTTAGAAATGCGAGGAAGGTAGACCGCATTTTTTTGTTGAAGATTGACTCAATAATAATGCATGCAATATTATGGCACCGACCAATGACCGGTTACTATATTTGATTGAACAAAAAGATGTCAATATATATATATATATCAAGAGAGAATTTTAAAGAGAGAAATAAAGTTGAAAAGAAAGATTAAATTAGACAAAAAAATAGAAAGAAAATACCAGGAGAATGAGGCACACAACCAATTTTAATATTTCATTAAAAGTCATCTAAAATTAACATATGCACAATAGACGGCTATACCGTATTCATAAGTAAAGATAAAAAAACCTAATTGATAATTCCTAAAATATCCCTACTTAAATTAAAAAAATTACAAATATATCACAAATACAATAACAGAAATTTAAACTAAGATATACAAAATAATAACTACTAGATAAAAACTCTGCATTATAAGCTTTAATTATAATATATGTTGGGTTAATCTCAATAACTTGTATATAATTAAGCTGTGAAAAAGTTATATTTCTCGAACTGGTTTTTAGAATAAGAGATGCTCACAAAAGTTTATTAAGCTCATGTTGGCCCGTAACAATATAGCCATTAAAAGGTACCATATTATTGATCAATCGGCTCTATTAAAAATATTATTCAATTAGCAAACTTACCATTTATCAATCTATCTCATTTTATCACATTAGGACGCCAAGGTTCTTGGGCCTCATTTGGGGAGCTGGGCTGGACACGCTCCCAAGAAAGCCCAGATCAGCTTGTTTTCTCCATTAGCAGACAAAACCCGATCCAATAAGTACATGAATGGATATTATACTTTGTTATTATACAGCTTGTGGGCTATGAATCTACATATAATGTATTGGAATATTATAAATGATATACTAGTCTGCCCAATATTGAACCTAGCTAAGCCCAAGTCATCTTATAAAAAATGGTTAATTAATCAAATTAACATTAAGCTAATTCGATTGATAAACACTATGAAGCTGCCAATCTAGCCCAAAAACATGAGCCAAGTGGCTAATTAAAGCCATTTGCAATTTGCAATGACATGTTATAATCAAACCCCACTTGCTGTCAATCCCCATAAATGAACGCTGCATGCCAAAGGTCAATTGAATGGCCCAAACAATTTTCCACGATTTGGTTTGGACAGGTCCGACTCGGCGCTGAGGGATTCGGTAAAAGACAGAGCATGATTATTTTTTGTCCAATTGCCCGACTCCTACACTTTCCCTTTCACGCCGCGCGTGAAGTCTTGTGACGACGTTCAAGCCGGTCGCTGTCCACGTCGCTGCCCGTGTGTGCAATCCAGCTGTCCACCACTTTCTTGTCCGTTTCCCGGCGCCTCCCTTTCGTCTCCCTTCCGACCATTCTCGCTCCCTCTTCACTCCCTACCTTCATCTCATTGTAACTGCGACCCTTCCATTTACACAACTTAATTAATGGTAACCTCTCGATTCTGAATCCGACCTCTCTTTTGTTTCTTAAAAAAATATGCTACAGAGACTTTTAAAACGTCACTTAGTTGATAAATAAATCTGTTGGCTTTCAGAGACAAAATCCTGATTTTTTAGTTATATTGATGGTTTTTTAAATATTGAGAGCTATGTTGTTTAAGTTATCAAATTGAATTTTGAAAGCATAAATAATATTTTTCAAAAAAATAAAATGATAATGTTTTACATTATTAATTAATAATGATGTAGAAGTATTACTTTTTACTGGCATTATTAAAAATATATAATGACATATTTCATTTATAGTAAGTATTATCTAGTTATTATACATACATATATATATATATATATTTAATTAATGAAAAAATTAAAAAGTTTTTGAGACGAGGTACAAAATAATTTATAAGAGGTCATATTAACGAGAATATTTGGCACTTCAACGTCAACTCTTTACCAATTGTAGTATGTTCTAAATATAAGTTGTTATAATATATTCATTAGTAATTATTTATTATAAAATTACTGAATTGATATACAATAATTATAATTTCATAAACTTTTCTTATTTTTAGTTTTTATCTATATTTGGATAGGATTTAATCGATGATAAAAATATACTTCTACAATCTATATACAACTTGAAAAAAAGGTTAGAAGTAACAAAAATTAATTATTCTCTTTTTAAAACTCGTATTTTTATTATTTCTCTATAATATTTCAATAATATAAAAAAATAACTTTAAACTGAAAGAGTATAAGTAAAGTTAAAGATAAATAAATCAAACTCTACAGATTTATAATGTATGCATACATGTAATATAATGAACCTGCAAAATACAAAATATAAAGAGAAAGCTTAATAGAAAAATACAAAAATATTATACTATTCAAATTAAAATATTTGATTATATACTTAAAATACTTAAATTAATATATAATTATTATAATGAATCACCTTTTTAATATTGTTAATAATTTATACAATGAGTTCTACATCCATAATATATTATGATGGGCGTGTCCTTTCCTTGTTATCATCTAAGCATAAACTAAACATATTTTAGTTGATTTGTTTGACTATACTTAGGGCTTCACAAGACAAAAATAAAAACGTGGAAGTTATTTTCAATAAATCCATAAAATACAGGGAGTACTGTGCAAAAAACATAAAAGTAGAGGTGCAATATTTAAATTAAAACCTACGTTCATATTCGAACCATCTTATCCGACAGTAAATTTCCCGCCGGCGGCGAGGACCTCGCCGGAAAAAATGTCGGCCGCCGGCGAACCCTCTTACCCACACTCGCTGCCGATCTGCTCTCTCGTTGTTTTCCATGGAGGACTGCTCTGCGCAGGCGGAAGCAGGGGTGATATGTTGATGGACTATGCGATGAGGGAGATCTGTATCCTGCTCTGGTTCTCCCTCATCGCCGTCACCGCTCTCCTTCTGTGGAAAGTGGCCACAGTGGTGAGGCTTTGGGAAAAGGGCCGTCGCATCCCCGGCCCGCCGTCTCCATTCTTCTATGGCCACTCCAAGCTCTTGGCTGCCTCCGGGTCGAAGGAGAACGTCAACGGTATAAGAATGGAAATTAATCAGATCCATGTCTTATTATAATGATATTGGTGTGCTTTTGTTTATGAATTGCTGAAAATTTTTGGTTTTGACACAAGTTTTGTTAGTTTTAGTTTTTAGTTTGAGAATTTTGAAGTAGTTAAAGATCAGTTTTTTTTTCCAAAACAATATTTAAGTTAAATATAGATTGGTCTGGTATTCAGATGTTGATTATCTTCTGGTCATTTTGATTATCTGATGTAGATTTCCATTGTTTTCTGATCAAATTATAAAATGTTAATTGTGGACTAAGTGATTCTTGTATCAATTGGGGTTTCATAAGGTCTGAAGTTGATGACAACATCTTTTGAGGTTTATTGACTTACCTTTGTGGTAGCACAGCTGCCTCATAGCATAGGAAGTTTGGGTAAATGATGAGCAGTATATGGAAATGGAGAATAGCAGGTTGATTTCCGGTTTATGTCTGATGTACTGGCTGCTATTTGGTGGTAACAAAGACCCAGTTTTTAGTTCAATATATATGGTTTTGTTCTAATAATAGAATTAATTTAGTTTACTATGATTTTTTACCCAAGTTGGTTCTAATTTTTTGAGGTGGTATTATTTGTGCTTCCGATTTTATTGTGTAGAATTGTGATTTCTTAAATTTCACGCAAGAAGCTTTTCCTGCAATATGATTTTATATATTTTTAGGAAACAACAGATTTTTTATCAAAATCACATACGGAGTATGGATCAGTAATCAAACTTTGGCTAGGTCCCAGCCAGATGTTGGTGTCTATAAAAGATCCATTTCTGATTAGAGAAGTTCTTGAAAAGGCCGAGGACAAATTGCCTTTAACTGGAAGAGCATTTTGCTTGGCTTTTGGCCTACCTACTCTTTTTGTGTCATCTTTTGAAAAGGTAATTGAACCTTCTGTTGTTCCTTCTCTATTAATTTCCTCGTAATATCATTGTGTGCATTGAGTAGTTGATATGTAAGCATTCTTTTAAATAGGAAAGGTACCGTTCAAATCATGACTTTGCAATTGTAGTTGTACATTACTTTGGACTTGTAAAAGTCTGAATGATTTGGTCATCTGCGGTCATTTCCAAAACTTGAGGATACTCGACGAAGCTATGCATCATGGCTAAAGAACCAGGCTTCTTACTAATTAGTTTTGAGCCATATTAGTTATTAATTCTTATTATTTGTCCTTTGTAGGTTCAACATAGATGGGAGTCCTTAACTTTACGGCTGAACCAAAAACTACTGGAGAGAGCTAACGAAGTATCATTGAAGGTCGTGAGTTGTGTTATGGAGAGAGTCGGTTTTATTATGACCAAGGGGATCCTTGATTGTAGATTCTTCTCCCAAAACATTGCTTTTTCAGTTTTGGGAGCTGTTTTTTTGGGGAGACCTTTTTAACCTGGTCAAATGCTACTGACTATGGAGAGCTGTTAATGTTAATTGCTAAAGAGGCAAGTTTTTGGGCCTCATTCGGCATTCCTCCTATATGGAAGAGAGGATATTGGAGATACCTAATAATGTGCAGAAGGCTGAAATGTTTAACACAGGAAATTGTTCAACAATGTAAACGAAAATGTAAATTATACTTCCATTCAAAACTTTTTCATAAAACCCCAAACAATACGGATCTTAGTAAACAAGCTGCTGATAATTTGGCATTTGCTTCTGAAGCTATTATGGCTGGTGGTTTGTGCTTGGAGGAGCTGAATGGTCGGTTAAATTTTGGAGAAGAATCATGTGGCAATCTCATGTGGATAATGCTTCATGGTTATTTGACTACTGCTAGTTTAATAGGTAGTATTATAACAGGTCTGGTCATGCATCCTGAAATACAAACTCAGGTTAGTTTCTTTTTGCAACAAAAAAATTGTTTTGGATTTTTTTCCCCGCCAAACAGGATATACATGACATGTTCTTATTATCCTATTGCTGTCAGATCTATATGGAACTAGTTGGAGAAAAAATATGTTGGCTGAACCGAGTATGAAAATTCAAAATAGTTCCCTATTGTTAGCTACAATTTATGAAGCAGCACGGCTCTTGCCAGTGGGTCCTCTCCTTCAGTGTTGCTCTGTTAAGCATGGTAATTATTGAGAACTAACATTTTCCTATATTCTTAGACAGCACGAACTTTTAAATTTGCATGTAGAACTGTGCAAAGATTGTCATGCTGAGAAAACTAAAAGTTGTGAATCAGAAAGAGATGAAAATTATTCAATGATGAACATTATTGTCGGTATTATGACACAAAAGGGTAAGAATGAGTTGCAACTGACTCTTGCAGGAATGCTTATAACTAGTGTTTTCTTCATGGCAGATTTGAGTCTAAAGACTGGAATCATTATACCTGCTGGAGCAATTATTGTTGTTCCAGTACAGTTAGTACAGTTAAATAAATCTTGTTGGGGAGCTGATGCGGACCAATTCAATCCTTATCGTTTTGTCTCACAAATCTCCCAGCAGGAATTCAATGTGGGGGATAAGCATACATCTGTTGAGGACTCAGTTGGAGGTATATGTACAATGATTTGCACAGCTTCAATACTTAACATTTTTTCATAAATTATGGTCAATTGGATATTTGGTAGTGGTGGATAATGTCTATCTACATCTTCCAGAGTTTCCATATGGTTTTAATTTTGCTGTCTTACAATGTTCTGAGATAAATATAAATTGAAAGAATTTGATGAGAAGAGTGATTGCCGATTGTGAAAGAAATCCTCTTTTTCTGGATGATCCAAAATGGAATGCAGCATTTCTTCCTTTTGGTTCTGGCAGACGTGCAAATATTGGTAAAAAATTTGCAACTCTTGCAATTGCAAACATGTTTGCCTCATTACGGCAGCACTATGAGGTAAGCTGGCATTTTTCTAGGTTTCAGCTGTCTTCTGTCTGCTTCATTGGACAAACATTTTTTTTATGGTCATGAAAAGTGAATATTTATTATTATGGTCATGGACCTTGTGACTGTAATAGGATCGCATCTGCTATTTAGGAGTCGTAGGCATATCATCTTGTTGATGCATAGCTTTTGTGAATGTAATGTGATTGTACATCAATAATGGCCATACTAATTTTGAATAGACAAAAGAAAACAACTTTTTGCTTATTAATCCATCAATCTGTAAGAGTTGTTTCCTTGTCAAAATGCAAGTCTGGAAGGCCTCACGTCCTGATAGCTGTCTCCATATTACATTTGTTATTCCTTGTTATAATCTATAACTTTGGAGTCTTAGAATGGTAGCTTGAGAAAAATATGTATTGTCGTGCAGATAAAGCTTCAGCCCGGCTGTGAAAATGATCTAAAGCCTACCATGAACAATTGTGTGCTGCAGCTACTTCCAAGTCTAAAGATTATGCTTGTGAAAATAGATTGACGAGTAGGCCGTTGACTGAAATCAATCAATGAACTAGTTTCACGATTTGGTATTATAGTTTGTGTTTTTTGCTGGCACAGTGGCAGGAATTTGAATATTCAGAGCTTATTGTCCTCAAATGTGTTCTGTTCTGGTGGTTTTTCCTCCCTGTTTTTAACTGCCCTTTGTGCCGTGTGCATGGCCGCATGAGAGCTTCTCTTCTTCGGTGTTCGAAGCACCTGGGCCGTTATCTCGGTGGAGCTGTTGTCCCTGTTTTCTCCATAGTGGAGTTCTTTTTTTTGCAGTCATGGTGAAGTGGCACGGTGTCAACTATGAAAACAAGAAAGCTTGAATATGTAAAAATATGTATTTTCCTTGGATGACGTACTATCGTAAAACAACACAGCTTTGGATTGAGTTGGAAATCGACTTGTAAATCAAAAGCATTTGATATGTTTATGAATTTTGCCATAAAATAACTTTTGCTAAATTAAAAAATCTTGTCACGATAAAAAATTCGTCATGCATGTTAAGAATTAAACCACCGAGGAATAAGCATTTTACCATCCGTGCATTTGATATGTCAAAAATTGACCACGTAAGTAGCGGTATTAACCAAGCAAGTCAAATTGAGTTCAAATGTAAACTAAAATTTAACTCCATTTTTTCCCAGGGCCTAATAAATTTTTTAGCTGAGTCAAAATTAAGCCAACAAACTTTTGCAAGGACTAAGAGGTTATCAAAATTAGAATAATTTTATATTTGAAATATTAAATAAAACAATCTCAAGCAAGTTTTATATTTAAAAGATTAAATAGATCAATCTCAAATAAATTATTTGCCAAATTATTGTGTATAAAATTATAAGAGTACTGCTACGGGCTTTATCGAGGTTTGTTCACCATAAATCCCTCTCCTCCCTATCCTCATCCATTATATTTTAACTATAAAATCCTCCTGCATGTGAGGTTAGCATTGTCCGTATAAAATTATCATGTGAGATAAATTTTTTGACTTCATTTTATTTATTATTATTTTTAAAATTAAATATAAGAGTTCTTAATATAAGTTTGTGTGGATATTCTTATATTAGCTAAAAGGTGATCTAGTTGCCCGAAATGGATATTATTTTTTCAAATTAGGCAAAATTGTTTCCATCATCTTCATAATCTATCATCATCATCAGAGTCTAAATCCATATTAATTATTATTTTATTATTCATTAATTAAATCAGGCCTAAATATTGCTCCGTCGGACCTCCAATTTGATCGAACAGTTACGCTCAGGAGGTCGTGGGCCCGGGCTTAACAAAGACCCGCGCTTTTGTTTATAAAAATAATAATAATAATAATAATAATAATAATATAATAACAGTTCGGGGGTCTGATTACGAACGCAAATTTTTTTAAAAAAAGTAAGAAATTCGTTAATTGGTTTTTGCAGATCTGAGATGGATTTGTTTGGTTCTTGTTGACGAAGTCCGATCGATCGATCGATCGATCCCCCACCCGACGCCATGAGGAAGAAGCTCGACACCCGTTTCCCCGCCGTACGCATCTCTTCCCTTCCCACCCCACTTTTTTCTTTTTAAAATTTTTTTGTGATACTGTTTTCTGAATAATCAAATTTGGTGCCTTTTTTGGTTGGTTAGATGGGGTTTTGGTGGAATTGGGCGTTTAATTTCGTTGATTCTGATAATTGATGTTGTTGCTGAGATCTGTTTAGGTTTTTCATTTTGTTAATTTGGATCTGGGGTTTGGATGTTCTGTTCTAGGGCTTGTGTGTGCCGAATCGGCGGTAGTGGTGTGTTGAAGATTAGGTTGATTTGTTTGAGATGTTGATTAGTAGATCATTGAGAGGAACGGTTATGAAACCTAGATTTGAATTTGGGGCTGTCCCGTTGTCGGACTGGTTCTGATTTGTGTGCTTGAAAAATTAGGGCTTTTATTTTTCTCCTTAATTTGTTCAACTGTATCGAACATGATTGCCAGGATCCCCTTGAATTTTAGTTTCACTTCCGCTATAGAAGCTGATGATATACCCTTTGATGAGCTGAAACCTAGGGAGAATCTAAGTTAGTATATCCTAGGGAGAATTAGATAATGAAAGCATTTGGTTGGTTTATCTACTGTGAACAACCATCAGAAAAAATAGGATAAGAAATGGTTTGATTCGTTCCAGCGGTGCAAATTCAGGCAATAAGACATGAAGTTGGTCTTATTCGACCAGTTAGTAATTCCAATTCATCAGCTACCCAATTTAGTCGTTCATGTGCAGGGGAAAGGATTCCATATTTCCATTTAAAGGAACTGAAGCAAGCACCCAATCTTTTGAGAAAAGAAAAACTATAGGGAGAAGAAGGCGTAGATTCTAATGAAAGTGAAGTTAGAGTAATCATTTAGGACAGAATGAATTAGGGGATGAAGAAGATTGTTATGACAACAATGATAATTATTTTAAAAGCTGGCAAAGATGGTGAATTACAGAATTATATGAAGACTGTCCATCTTTGCACCCTTGTTCAATTATATATGCTTTTGTTTTCCCTAATTTGTAAACTATGAGATTCCTTGCTCTCATATACAAATTCATTGCATTTGGAGCTTGCAATTTTAAGGTTCCCTTTTGAGAATAAAATATCTTTCCGTGTACCGTAGTTTTTAGTTGTTGGACCCGTGAAATTGAGGATTTGGCATTTAGGTGTATGGGCGAAGTTTTGATACTTGGCATTAACTTTTTAGTTGTTGTGCATATCAATTTCTGTGATTGTGCAGTCCCTTTGAAAGTTATGCTGTTATCAATTTTTTGGTACTGATGGCTGTCATGAATCATATTTCAGTCACGGATCAAAAAGATTATGCAAGCAGATGATGATGTGGGGAAGATTGCCATGGCTGTTCCTGTTTTAGTTTGTGAGTAACAGTTCAGTTTCTCTTTTGGCAATATGATTGAAAAAAGATTGATTGATTGACCGAGAAATTTCTTTTTTTTAGCGTTATGACTTTGCATTTGAGGGCCTCATTTTGACTGGTGCTAACTTTTTACTTTATTATAGCTAAAGCTTTGGAGTTGTTTCTTCAAGATCTCTGTGATCGAACCTATGAGATTACTCTTCAAAGGGGAGCAAAGACAGTTAGCTCTTTACACCTGTAAGTGAGCAGCTCTGTGCAGTAAATATGTTCATTCATTATGATTGGCCTACTGGAGATCTTATAAGCACGACTGTAGATGTTAATTGTGTCTTTTTAGGGAGATTAATGGTCTATGGACGTTATTAGCCTCTTCTATATAGTACATAAAATAGTGGTTTGCTTATTCATTAGATCATACATTGTTTGAGCATCTGTTTTGTATGATTTGTCTCAGAAAGCAATGCGTACAGAGCTTCAGCGTATTTGATTTTCTGAGTGACATTGTGAGCAGAGTTCCAGATATGGGTAGTTCTGATGCAGGTGGTGAAGACAAGTCTAGCACAAGGAGGAGGTGAGTTTAACTAATGTTCCACGATTTACTTATTTTTCATGTGCAATATCTCAGGGTTTGACCTCCTTTTTTTCTTTCCCAGGAGAGTTGCAGATGATGACGATGCCAGTGATGAGGAGAACAAGAAGAGCAGGACAGTAGGTGTTCCTAACCTTTATTAACTGTTCTATTATTATTGTTCTCAAACATGTTAATATACCAATTATATTCTCGGTTCTAGAGCAAAACATACTCATTTGTGGTGGTGGAAAAGCTTTGCATAGTTGTATTATTTAGGTTACAAACACTTATTTTCTTTTAAGAGTAACAGCCCTTGAAAATGTGAGCTAGCCTTGTGCACATCTTTGTCATCCGCACGTAACATAGTTGTGAGTGTTAGCGTTTTTAATCAATCATCGTCATCTAGGACTTTTATGCTTGAGCTCCAGCATATAATAAGCCAAAATTACATCAATGCTGCAGCATGAAGCTGGACATAGCAGTGGTCGAGGACGGGGTCGTGGCCGTGGAAGAGGGCGCGGGAGACCTCGTGCAGCTGATAGGGACAATATCCAACCTGATAAATTTGAAGATGATCCCGACATCTCATTAGAACATCAGGAGAAACCAGATCATAACTCATTGGGACAGGATGGTGGAAGTGAATTAAAAGAGTCAAAACTGAGCTTAGCAGCTAGTACTTCTGATGCTGCAATGAGAAATTTCGACTTGAATGCCGAAGTGGATAATAGTGCGGACAAAGCCGAAGCAGTCGTTAAGCCAGCTGCGGAGCCAGAGGCCAACCATGAAGAGTATCCAGGATGGTCTGATAACATGACTATTGATCCAGTTCAACTTGCCCAACTGAATAGGAGAGTGGATGAAGATGAAGAAGATTATGACGAGGAAGGATAAGCAGGAGTTAATTTATTATTCCTGGAATGGAAGGGATCTTCAGAGGTCAATGGAAATATTGTCGGTTATGGACGTGAATAGTGATAGCTGCAAGGAATCTTTTACGCCTTGACACTTGTAACATATGTGGTTAGCATTAACGTCGCCAGCATGCATGCAGTCTATGGAGATGTTATTTAAAGCCAACTATTCTATGATGCATGCATCAAGCTAATTTGTGTTCCCATGAAAACGAGAAAGGTCTTCTTTTAATTAGGTAGCAATTCTTGGATCTTACTAGGATCTTCAATAGTTCGACAGGGTCAACGTGAACACTGTGTTTGGTCTATCGTTAAGGTCAATGATGTTTTTTAACGCTAAAATTGATAATATTAATAATTTTCTGGTAGTTATAAGAAATTGTCTAGTAGACTTAACAAACTCAAATCAAACAGTATTATTAGCCGTTGTTTGGCTAACGATGTAACAAAAGTGAAAGTTCCATCTTTTTTAATATAAAAAACGAGAATTGTAAGATTTGTGTGCCTTCACATCATTTGTAAACGTCATATAATAGCACAGCTTGAATGTATAAAAGGGCCAATTGGGATCTTCAAGGAAGACGTCATTTGGCAACTGAACAAAACATCAACAATGTGGAATGCATATTTTTATGAGGGATAAGTTTGTGTCCTGGCAATCTATTTATTCTATTCTATGGTAACAAAATAAAACAAGTCTGATACACGAAATAATGATAAATACCAATTAGTTCTTTTCGGAGGTATAGAATTACCAACTAGTACTTAGAAATATTAATTTGAATCTATCTATCTCTATCTCCTTCTATATATAATAAGAGAACGATTTATCTATTTATATCTTCTTCTATATGTAATAAAAGAGAATGATTTTTGACATGATCAACGCATGTTTTATTTTGATTGGCTAATTAAATATAAAAAATAATTTAAATACTAAAGATATAGAGATAAAGATCAGATCCTTTGAAAATTTTGTTCAAATTATCAGATCATACATACCAGCGTAAATCCATCATCAGAGCGTAAATTGCAAAAATAGGAAAACATAATCTCAAATCTAATTAAGATATTTGGAAATCAAATTGCAAATCTTAAAACATTTGGAAAATTCTATAATTTTAAGCATTTATAAAAACAACTGTTGTTTTACGTATATTAATTAAAAAGAGAAGGGTATAATCTTTTATAATCTACTGTTTAGTACATATCGGCAATTTTCCTGAATCATCATCAATTGACAGAATTGTGGTGGATATTATAATACGAATTTCGCGTTTCCACACAATGGCACATCTAACTGATCCCTAGCCTCCAGACAAGGTTCTTTTTCATGACAAGTTTCATATGGTTTTGCGTTTTATCAACTGACCCAGTTCTTGGTTTAAAAATTATCGTCCAGTTCTTATCTTTTTTCACAAAAGTTCGATTATGGGAATCAGTGAGAGAATTGTATTCATTGTTTAGTTAGTTAATAAAATGCTCATATTGATTAGATTTGGTCTTTAAATGACAGAATGACAACGATCACTATACGATTCTAAAATCCACCCAGCATAGATGGTATCATTTTGGCATGATACATCTGATCCATGCATAATGTTATAAAAAATGTATACAAATTTTGCCCTATTAGACACAATTTATTTTTACACCAAGAAGCGATTTTTTGAACGATTCGAGTCATAATTTTTGTGTACTAAAATTTCTTTATATTTGTTGTTGAAGTAGAAACTATTTTATCTATTCTGGAATAATTCCAACGAGCTAGGTCACGAGCACCTTGAATTTGCATTTGTCAAAAAATATTACTGTATTTTTAAAAAATATAAATAATGAATATTTATTTAATTTTAAGTAAAAATAAAGTTGTATACAAATATTAAAAGTAGTTTTAATAAGTATAAAAAATTAATAATTAAATGGAATTTATTTTTTAAAAGGTTTTTAATTCAAATAGAATTATATTTTAACTTTTTTAATAATAAATAAAAATATATAACTAAATAAATAAAATATGTGGAATCTAAATTAAGTATTCATTATTAAGTAATTGACTTTGTAGTATAGTTATAAATATATTAAAATTTATCATTATTTTTAAAAATTCTAATTTGTGAACAAAACTCCAACAAAGAAGCACATTCCTTACAACAAGTAGAAGATGGATAAGGAGAAAAACATAAGATAAAAAAAATAATGTGATTTTTTTAACTAATGTTCTTTTATTAACCTACAAACTTTACATTTTTATAGAAATAAAAAAAGTGGTAAAACATATTAAAGAATAATACTCCAATGCCTTCTTCATAAATAATAATAATAATAATAAATAAATAAATAAATATTAACAATCCTATAAAAATATTGTGGGGCCAAATCAACCACAATACAAGAGAGGCTAAAATGCGATTAAAGAATAAAAAGACTTAGCACTATAATGTACGCGATCCCGATACTTTAATAGAAAAAAGTTGATATAAATTAAGCTTACAACTGAAATGTAGATTAGTGAAACTTAAATAAAATATTATGCTTACATAGTGAGATATAGATACTGATTTCTAGAATCCACCGGCCTCGGGAAGAAAGTGGTGTGATGACATAGGAGGTGCATATTCACCGACCTATTCACAGTCTTCATCACTAGAGATGCGAACGTATAATTAAAATATAAAATTAAACTATTTAACTTAAGTTAGATTGCACTTTTAGTTCATTTAATTTTTTTAAAAAGGATAAAATTCTAATAAATTATGAATAGTCTTAATTAGAATATACTAATTTATAAATATAATGAAATATAAAATAGGCATAATAAAATTGAGTAAAATGTGTTGTACAACACATGAAAATATTTTAATAAAATATATTTAAAGAAATTAAAATTATTAGAAAATACCTAAGTTAAAAACATGTGCCATAATATAAAAGTGTTTAAATTATACAAAAATTATAATATAATGTTAATAAGGTTTATAATCGAATCCTAATTTAACTCATATACATATTTTTTTCAATGCTTAAAATATATATAATTGAATTTTAACTCAAATTGAATTATATTTTAAGTTGATTAAAATTTTTACAAATGTATAAAACTCAATCAAAGTGAACCAATTGAGTAGATTTAGTCTGTATTCTAATATATGAATATTCATAATTAAAATATACTAACTTTTTAAAACTTATAATAAAACATAAAATTAGAGGTATAAAATCAAATTTAGAACAACATGTACGAGAATATATGTAAAAAGTTTAATTTAAAAAATAGTATACTACATTAAAAAAATATCCATATAAAAATGTGATATAATAGCGCAATTTAATATATATTATATTAGTGAAAAATAGTTAAATATTTGGTAGTGGGTCGGTACATAATATAAAAATAAAAATAATAATTAAATATCATTTATTTAAAAGAAAATGATGATATTTATTTGAAAAATATAATCAATCAATAAATAAAAAGACATGCAATTCTGCGTAAAAATAAAAACAAATAATATTAGTGAATTGTAATTTTAGATTTGACAGTGGGCACCCAATACACAATATTAAAAAAGATGATAACTAATTGTAATTAACTTATAAAATTTAAAAATTAGAGATCATAATAATTAAATAAAAGAAAAAGATATATAACCCTATTAACTAATATAAATATCATAAATAACTCCCAGGATCATTAATTTGACTAGCTAATCTCAAAAGGCATGATTATAAAATTATGCCAACTTAATTTATTCTGAACTTATAAGGTATGTAAGTAATCTTTTATCTGGAAACCCTTTTCTTTTTTACACAATCTATATATATATATATATATATATATATGAAATAAAACTTCTATGCGAGCACAGGCAGCTTGCCTGTGCTCAAATTTGATCTTGACGTTGGATTAGCATCCAACGGCCAAGATAAAAAACAACATAGGGTGGCCGCCGGCGCCGCCGAAGCGGCGACGGCGAGGGGCGGCCGGCAATGGCGACGGCCAGGGTGGGGCGGCGACGACAGGGGACGGGGTGGTCCGGGGGCGGCGGCCGCGTGGTCGCGGGTCGCCACGCGAGGGGCACGGCGGGCGGGGTGGCGGGCGGGGGCCGAGGGGGCGCGGCGGGGGCGGGCGGGGGCCGAGGGGGGTGCGGCACGGCGGGGTGGCAGGGGGCCGAGGGGGTGCGGCGGGGGCGAGCGGGACGGGACGGGGGGTGTGGCGCAGCGGGTGGCGGGCGGGGGATGGGGCGGGTGGCGGGCGAGGGCGCGGCGGGGTGGCAGTGAGGGACGGCGACGGGTGGCGGCAGGGGATGGGCAGGTGGCAAGCGGGCGCGCGCGGTGGCGGGGCGGCGGCCGGCAGGGGAAGAGGCGGGGCGGCTAGATCCGCCGCCCGCCACCGGTGGTGGGGGGAGGGTCGCCGCCCCGTCGGCAGGAGGCGACGACGGGCGGGCAGGGGGTCGCGTCGGCCGGGGCGGCGGCGACGCGGGTGCCAGCGGCGGCACTTTTCATCCAACCGTTGGATTGAATCCAACGGTTGGATGGCTCAGTCACAGGCAGCTTGCCTGTGCTTGAGTACAGTAATTCGGGCTTATACATATATATATATATATATATATATATATATATATATATACACACGCTATAATAAGATGTTTTTTATCGTGTTTTAGTTTTTCCTTACACGATATTAATTCTAGCCCTACTAATACCTCTTCTTCTTCTCTTATGTGCTCAAAATTCTTTATTTTTGTCCCATACTCGCCCAAAACTCTTCTTCACCGTATTTTATTTCCTTTACCCAAAATTCTTATTTTGTCTCCTATTCGCTCAAAACTCAATATTAGTTAATATTTACTTTTAATTGTTTAAAGCAAGTGATATTTAATTTTATATGTTTACTTATCATACTTTATTTAAAAGGGATATTTTTAAATATATATTTAATTTTATATTTTAAATAAAATTTTAAAAAAATTGTAAGACATGACCCTATATATTTTAATAGGTAGTAGATAGAAATAGTTTAGAAGAATGCTTTAACACAATGAGTGGGGAAAATATACACACACGCATATATATATATATATATATATATATATATTCTTATTAAGCATAAAAGGGAATGTTATAATTAATTGTACCACTAATGAAAAACATATATATTAGGATTGTGACCAATAATATATATGGACGAAATAACATATTTACCATGCACCATATATACGCCTTGACAGCTTTTGCTTTCAGGAGCATGATTTACCCGTTCATGTATCTCTTCGATCACTTGGCTGTCTTAAGCGGTACGTTACAAAATTTCACGACGTACTTGCCTTGATTTTGGCAGCCAATTAGTGTTGTTGTAAAAAAAAAGCCTGTAAGGCATTTAGCTTCCATCCCAATGCCAAGCACTGGTATATATTCTTCTTCCTTTGCATGGCGTCTTCCTTCAAGGTCTTTCCTCCCACCACACCCCTATAGAGAGATATCTGCCCATCCCGGCGGAGCTTTACTAATATTCCTATCTAGACCACCTTCCTGCTTCCTGCTTCCTGCTTCCTGCTTCCATTTCAATATCTTGCTAGAGCACCTTCCTTCTTCCATTTCGACTACATATATATATACCTGCTTTTCTTCTCTTCGAACCATGCAGATGATGATGAACCAGATCTCTTTGTCGGCCAAAGAAAGGGCGGTTTATTGCAAGGCAGCGTCGATGGATCAGGATCGTCAACTGATGAACAACTGGACCAACTTTAGAAGGAGTGAAAAGCCGGAGAGGATCATGTTCTTCGCCGATGGGGAGTGGCGCGACTATGGCCCCAAACTGCAGAAGAACCTCATCCTTGGCTTCACGGCCAGCCATATGGCGCTGCTGGTGGAGATGGCCGGCATGGTTTACCTCATCGACTTCTTGAGGATGTTGTCTATCAATCTCGTCTCGGGTGCCTACCAATCCATTGCATGGATTGATGTCAACAAGAAGCGGTTCTTCCCGAGGAGGGTGGTCTCCGGCGAGATAGACGTCGACGCCCTCAGCGCCGACGAGGATGATCTCGACCTGATCTTGCCGACCCATGATCATGAAAAAGATCACCAAGCCCCTGCCAAAGAAGGTGGAGATCATGAGAAAGCACCTGTGATGGTGATCGTTGATGATTCTGTTGAGCCAACCCAAGCTCAAGATCATGCACATGATGAACAGCCCAAAAAGGTGGGTTCTTTTGATCTCGTAGATATAGCTAGACAAGGCGCTCTAGTGGTTGATAACTAGTACGTATATCAATTTTGGACTCAACCTTTTGTTTTTGATAAGTGTCAGGGCTCATTTCGCGCTAGATCTTCATCTGGGGCTGGCGTGGCTAAAGCAGATGAAGTGTTAACGC
Organism: Piper betle; assembly: GCA_033002965.1. Lineage (NCBI taxonomy): Eukaryota > Viridiplantae > Streptophyta > Magnoliopsida > Piperales > Piperaceae > Piper > Piper betle. The sequence continues at coordinate 20,404 of JAURVB010013865.1, read as the reverse complement.
AGGTACATGTCTGTAAAGGTTGTGCAGAGCCATTGAGGATTAAAAATTCCAGCACGAATGGGAGTAAGAATAGTGCTCATCAAGCACTTTCATTGTTGTCCTGTGGACAACCCATTGATCAGATGAGGACATCAAGTGGGCATTTGGTCGGCAATACCGCCATCATTTCTAGATCTGGGTCATCCTCTTATAAACCTCAATTGAAGACTCATGGCCAACGTCGACGCAATATCAACAATCTCCCACCCAAATCAGCAGTTCCCCAATTAGTTGCCCAACGAAACCAACAATACTGTGGTGGGAGGCTTGTTGAGCTAACACAAGGAAGTGATGAGTATAGCTCAGTGAAAACGAAGGTTGTCAAAGGATTGTGGATGCTGGAACCTTCCCCAATTGTGACAAGCATAAAGGCATGCAGATATGAGAGGAGACAAGTGATTGGTTCGATCTCCAAACACGATTTGTTTGACATGGTACAGAGAGAGATGATCCAAAGGAGAGGGTCGCCGAATATAAACATGGCCTGGTATGCTGCAACCAAGCTCATGCTTGCACGTATAGTTGAGCATGGATTCAATGAGATTGATGCAGCTAGTTCGGCACCAGGTCCCTACCGTCATGGGAATGGCCTCCATCTTTATTCTTCTGAGTATGCTTTCTTGGGGTAATAAACATTTTTAATCCACTTATTATATTGCATGTCACAGAACATGGTTTCTCACATATTAAGTAATTAATCACTTCCTAATTTGTATATCGAAATCATTAACCTAGCTAGCTCCTACATATTTATCAACTTTGTTCTTAACATTTACTTTTTAATTGATCGTATTGATTTACTATTGGTGTTCCAGTCTTTGGAGATGGGGTGCAGACGTGAACGGCGAATTTCATCTACTTTTGTGCCGTGTGATCCTTGGAAGATCGGAGGTGGTTCCCTCTGGCTCTCAACGGACTGGACCTAGCGACAGCGACTATTATGACAGTGGCGTTGATAATATTAGACACCCCATCTGCTACACTGTCTGGACCAATCGTATCAACACCCATATCTTGCCGGAGTTCATGATCTCATTTAAGCTCCCGACTAAAGTTACTGGTAATTATATATAAAGCTAGGCTTTGTTTCAATTAGCTATATTATGCATCAAGATGGTGATCATAATGTATTGATTTTAATGTATTATATACATCATAATATGGTGCACTGTTTCTTTCTATTTCAGTATAAGAGGTTCGTGATGTGCACTTTGTTAGGATTTTCACTTGAACATCTGCGTCATATACACACTTGTGCATATGTATTCCTAGCATGTAGTTAGATTTTAAAGGTTCATTGGACAATTATATTTCTGTGACTTCATTGAATTTATGTACAGTTTATAATTCCTCTTAAATATGTATTTATTAAGCTGTTGTTCGAGCAGGACCTTCATCTTCTACTGCAGTTAAACTTCTCCCACACCAAGTACCAGCTGCAGTTCCAGCGGTGCAACAACACCAACCGCTTAGCGGTGGGAAACTTGTTGATCTAGTGGAGGGAAGTATAATGTTTGATGCAGTGAAGGCTTTTTATGGAAGGGATGAAGATGGACCGCCCTTGTCGGCTAACTGTGACAAGCATAAAAAATTGCTATGACAATGCCAAACTAGGTGCCAAGTCTATAGAGTTTTCGATGATGGAGGCCGAGATGAGGAAACTCAGAGGTGGTGAATCCAATGTAAGGATTGCTTGCTTAAGTGCGCCCATGGATGTCATTGAACGTGTTACGGAGCATGGATTCACAGAAAACGATATTGCAAGTTTGGATGGTGATGAGCGTTACGGAAAGGGACTCTATCTTTATTCCACTGACCATGCAGACTTGAGGCAAGATGTGTATATATTTGCAAAAAGGCCCTTCCGCTTTCTCTTCTTTCATTTTATGATGGTGGTGAAGTTTCTTTGACATGCATAATATTTCTACTCTATTCTTTCATATGAGCTTCTTATAAATGTAATTTGATGCAGTTTGGGTCGAAGTCGGGAAGATGGTAACTATCATATGCTTTTGTGCCGCGTGATCCTTGGGAAGATGGAGCCAATTCGCTACGCCTCTGAGCAGACTAGGCCTACCAACAACATGTATGACAGTGGAATCGATGACATTGAAGACCCCAAACGCTACATTATTTGGAGTAACAAAATGAACGCTCATGTGTTGCCGAAGTACGTTGTCACATTTCGGTTCTCGAGTGTTGCACCTGGTAAGAATATGATATAAATGTTGACACAAATTGATCCATCTACATCTATATATACATATTTGTGTGTGGGTGTTTCTATATATAATTTACCTTTGTTTCACGACTCGTTTCGTGTATATTGTAGAGATGATGCACCATGTCAAGGTTGAGGCACCTGAGGCAAGCCAAATTTCTCTTGTTGAAAATATGGCAGGAATGAACAAGCAAGTGAGAAGAGGGATATTGAAGCGACCAAGGGATGAGCATGAAATTGATCATGAAAATACTGAGCAAACTAAAACATAAAATGATAGACTCTATCGTGTTTCGCGGAGATCACGATAGACGCAACTGTGAAATTTGGCTGGCAAAAATGAAGTAATATATCTATACATCTTCGTTTACATATATCCAAATTCGTTGTAGACGCAACTGTAAACTGATCATGAAAAAGCTCATAACTTAAAAATTATTGTGTCTTGTTCTAACTTTTCGTGTACATTTCTCTCACAGCATAACTTTGGATTCACAACCATAGTTAAATGTGAATCGGCTTAGCTATATGAAATCTCTCTTGGCTCTTTTTTGCTTACGTTCATCTAATTTGTATCATTAGTTTGGCAGAGTTTCACGTACAGATCTAATATATATTATTTTTTAATTAGAAATTTACGCTTATTTTGAGGAATCTGAAATTTATGGTAGAGATGAGGCACAAGATAAATTAGTAAACAAACTTTTGAGTGAAGATGGTGGTGAATCGGATATTACCGTAGTGTCGATTGTTGGTACGGGGGTGTGGAAATAGACAACTCAAGATAGGAAAAGTGGCATACTTCCCCATTTGCATTTCACTCATATTTATAATTCATATTTTGAGCACTCAAGAGTCCAGTACACTTATAAGAACTAAATAAATACAGAGAATATAAAAGAGAATCTAACTGGATACACTACAAAGAACCAAGTTAAAAAATAACACATAATTAATATCCTCAACACTTCTCATCATGCTATGAAGGGATGACTTCGATACATAATTCGGATTGTAATATCTGATGTCAAGCTGTAGGTAAGGGTTTAATAAAAATATCTGCCACCTGCTCGTCAATAGTCATATGATGTAAGGAAAAAAAATTTGAACTTTTTCCAAGATATAGTGACAATCAATTTTAATATATATTATCCTTTCATGAAACGCAAGGATATTTGTACTACGAATGACAGCTTGATTGTCACACCATAACTTCATTTGTTTAGAAATAAGAAACCCAATTTCTTCAAGGAGCAATTTCATTCACACTAAGTTGGTAGCTGTAAAACCCATGACTCGAGTCAGAGTTTTATAGGAGTGAACCAGTCGGTTCAACCATCGGTTTGAGTCAAGTCAGCTTCATGGACCGCGAGTTGAGTAGAGGCCAGCTGTGAGTTATGAGCGATGAGGGTCATGTATGCTCAAGTGTACGATGATAACGTTTAAAAGATGATGAAAAATGGGTTATCAAGTATATGAAGGTATACAGTATTGATTGTTATTTTTATTTGATCGTAGAATAGTTTTAGGCCGAATAACGCATTAGGACGCGTTGGATTATATTCGGGTGGGTTATTAGTTATAGAGCATGTCATTTGGATGTTGTTGTGTTTGTTTTATTTTATAGGATTTTTCATATTTTCTAGATTTTTTAGAATTTATTAAGAACTAGTTATTATTTTGACTCGAGTAGGAATCGAGTCAATACTTATTTACGAGTTTGCCATTGAGGTATTTTTTCTCCCTCCCGACACTTACCCTCCCAAAACCCTCGCCGCTGTGTGCCGCCACCACCGCTGCCGACGCCGCATTGCCGTCGATCAACGCCGCTCCGCCTTGCCGCGCCGTCGTCGTGCCGCCCCGACCGACCCTGGCCACCGATCGCTTGCCGGCATGCTGCCGCGATGCCACGAAGCTGCCTCGGCCGTCGCTACTCTGGGCCGGATTCCGCCGCCGTTCGGTCGCCATCGCCGCCGTTGTGACCACCAATCTCACCCTCTCGCCGTCGTCGACGTTTCCCCCACCATCCCGAGCACCGTCGAGGCCGGCCGCAGCCCCGATCGGAGCACGCCGCTGCCCGTTTTCAATGCCGCCGTCGACAGCCATTGCCGCCCTGGCTGCTTTGTTTGACACCACCATCGGACCAAGCTCGTCGAGCTGGTGCCGATAGACCCCCTGATTACCCCGTCCCGAATCATCGTCGGAAAATCGCCGGAATCCGCCGGAAAACTGCTGACACTCGCCGAAAAACCGCTGGAACCGCCGAAAAATTGGATTCGTGGGAAATTCGCTGGATCATCCGCCGAACGCACCCGGTCCAATCTGATCAGACTTCGGACGCCGCTAGGTGCCAAATTCGAGTTTCGAGCCACGAAACAGAAACCCTAGCAGTTGTTGATTTTCGACGACGTGAGGTATAATTTATTTTAACTTAATTATTTAAAAGTACTGATTATTAGAATTGCATGCTAGGATTGGTGAATTGTGTGTTATAATAATATATATAAATATAGATTTGATTAAGGATAAAACATGAAATTTGTTTGATTGAGTGGTGTTAAAAATGGAGGCTAAGAAACTAATTAGGGTAACTAGGTGATGATCATGATCTAATGCAAACTAGCCTAAGTAGACTTACTAGAATTGATATAGGTTGATGTGTGTTGATTGATGCGTGATTGTGTTGATTGTGTTGATTGTGTGTGCATGCTATAGGATGTGTGATTCATTATGCGGGCGTTAGTTTTTAGCTTGATTGTGTAGGTATGGTGTAGGAGCTCACTGCCTAGGCGCGTGGACCCGTTTGGAGCTTCTACCAGGTCCGTTTAGGACTCGTTCTCTGATTTACGCTATTCTATTGTGTATTTGATTTATCATATGCAGGACGAGTTAAGTGGCGTTTTATCGGATCCCACTTAACTCGATCCATTTAGCCAACGGTTCTTTTTTGGATTAATAACCCTCGAGGATGAGATCCCTCGAGTTTGTTTTCGAACTTCAGATCCAGCTCACGATGCCTTCGGGCCTATTGTATAAATCCCAACCCAGGCCTATATATATATAGTTTTCGCGTTTTCGGTGAGAGATGGAATGAGGGTTACTTACGGCCACGCCTTCAGATAGGGTGTGTGCTCGGAAGAGAGGGCTCTAGAGCTGGGGAGAACCCACTTCATTCCCGAAGGATCTAGACAACTCCACCTTTGAGTTCCTCAAACCCGGAGAAGTGTGGAGGTTTACGGGTACTGCAATGCAGCGCATGTCTAGACTTGTGGTTCAAAGGGTACTGAAGGTGACTGCCTGAGAGTGCTCGGCCTTTGTGCTCAAGGCCAGGAGTAATATGGAAGGTGTAGAGGGTGAAAAGGAATGAGATTTGATGCGAGAAGCAATAGAGAAATGGCCAATGTACGAGAATGAGAAAGAAAGGGGACGCAGTCGACTCGAGGGCGACGGCCGGATAGCGACGGCTCCCGTATGTGCCCTGATGAGAGTTCTTGAGGAAGTATATGGTTTTGATTCAACAGGAGAGTTTGCTCTCCTGTGCCAGATTGATATTAGTTATTTTCCGGGCCGGTAATGCTCGTTACTGACAGTTTTTCTATATATATGTAGGTGAGCAATGCGAGCGATGAAAGTTGTCGGGACTGCGGAGGAGCAGCACGGAACCGCGCACACATATACCTGCCGCGTGTAACGTATAATGATGGTGTGTTATTGTTATGTGAATGATAATTTTGATGTGTTTGCCTGAATGAATTACTTGTTATGAAACTAACTGATAAATATGAATGAGTAGGGAGCCTTGGAGTTCAGACTCGGCTCAGGTAAAAACGAATGAGATAATGATTGAATGTCATGGTAGATTGTTATGTGTTATCGTATTTTCATAAAATAGTATATATTTTATTTTGGTTTCTCATTTATTGTTTTGTTTTGTCTTTGCTTGCACGTCATGGCATACATGTAGGACTCCGTTAGAACCCAATTGTTCCCATCCATGCATTTCATATTTGCATCTCCATCTTGAGACGCCGAGAGTAGATCCGGGTCGGCTTAACCGAATCTAGTAGATTAGCGAACGGTTCGGTCGCCAGTGACATTTTCGGGTCGGTTCATGGGTGAGCCGAAACAGGGTGTTACAGTAGCTATTTTTGCTATTACCCTATATTCAGCTTCACACTAGACCTGACAACAACCAATTATTTATTACTCTTCTAAATGACCACTTTTTCTCTAAGGCTGATACAACAACCTGAAATAGATTTTCTATCAAAGGTAGATCCTACCCATTCTACATCCACGTAGCTATGAATGTCCAAAGACTTTCATGCATTATGTTTTCTATGCATAAGCCTTTTTCCAGAATATTTCTTGAGATGACTTAGAATTTTGAGTACAACAATCCAATGAGGGACCCTACGATTTTGAATAAATTGACTAACAAGACTTATTGCAAAGGAGAAGTCAGAACAAGTTATTGTGAAGTGTATTAGTTTACCTACAAGTTGCTTATACCTTCTTGGATCCTCCAACAGTTGGCTCAGGTTCAAGCTTAACCCTAGTTTCAAGTAGAGAGTCAATGGGCTTTGCACTAAGTAAAACTGTCTCATGGAGGATATAAGTTGCATATTTCCTTTGAGTTAGATAAACACCTTGAGTTCTTGATACTTCAACACCAAGGAAAAACTACAAAAGCCACATGTCTTTGATATTAACCTTGGATTATAGTCATGCCTTAGCCTCTTGTATTCCATTATCATCACTATCGAAAATAATAATATCATCTATATACACAATTAAAATGATGTATCCATGACTAGTGGTTTTAACAAATATACAATAATCTGAAGAACACCTAGAGAAATCAAATTCCAATAAGATAACACTGAATTTGGTAAACCATGCCTTTGGTGATTGCTTGAGGCCATAAATAAATTTTCTGAGTTTACATAACTTAGAACTCTCCCCCTCAGCAACAAACCCAGGTGGTTGGTGCATGTGGACGTCCTCTTCAATGTCTTCATAGATAAATGCATTTTTAACATCAAGTTGGAAGAGGGGCCAATAAAAATTTACAACCAAAGATAATAAAATTCAAACAGAATTGAGTTTAGCAATAGGAGAAAATGTGTCATGGAATCTATACCAGTGTTTGATTGTACTCTTTATCCACCAATCTAACCTTAAGCCTCTCCAATAAACCATCAAATAATAGTATAAATCCATGGACATCTGATCACTTTCTTACTTTAAGGTAGAGAGTAAGGTTTTAAGTGTGATTGTTTTGAAGGGCAATGATCTTCTCTTCATAGCTTGCCGCCAACACTCATCTTTTAAAGCTTCATGGTAACCTGTAGGTATTCTAAGACAAGACAATGTATGCACAATTACCTTAGATGTGCTAGGCATATTACTTGGTTCAGAAGAACTAGGGAGGGATGGTGGCACAAGAAGAGAAGGCCGGGAATAGACTAATGGAAAGCATGGAAAGGTTGAAGAGGAAGACATGGTTGGAGACGTGGAGATGAGAATATCAATAATGGGAATGAGAAGAGAAACCTCTGGAGCATGACCAGTTGTTTGAAAAGGAGATAAATAGAAGGAAACATTCTTAAAGAAGGTAATATTCATGATGATGAATAACCTTCTAAGTTATGGGCTAAAAAGAAACAATATCCTTTTTGTGTCTGAGAATAATTGAGAAACATACATTTAAGGGCTCTAGCTATAAGTTTATTAAAAGTGGATGGAAGAATATGCACAAAACAAACATAACCAAAGGTGCAAGGTTTGACATGATAAAAAAGATGTCCTACAATTTATGAGGGATATGATTATTTAATATAGAAGTAGACATCCTATTAATGAGGCAACATACAATTAAAATAGCTTTAGGCCAATAATGTTTAGGAACTGACTTATTAAGCATTAAACATCTCTTAACTTCTAACAAATGCCTATGTTTACGCTTAATAATACCTTTATGTTGTGAAGTACAAGCAAAAGACGTTTGGTGCACAATGTCATGAGTAGTGAAAAAGGTCTTGACCTGAGAATAATTACACTCTAAGACATTATCATACCTAAAAATTTTAATGGGAGTAAAGCATTGTATTTTAATTTCATTTTCAAAAGCTTGAAACTCATAGAAAACTTGAAATCTATCATGTAATAAATAAAGTCATGTCTTGCAACTGTAATCATCGATTAATAAGACATAGCATTTGAATTTGCCAACCACCGTTCTTCTGAGCGAATAATATCAAAAGGTTTATTAGACCTAGAAAAAAATTCTAAAGGTAAAGACACACAAGTGTGCTTTGACAATTGACATGATTCACATTATGATGAATAAACATTAACTAAAGAAGGTACCATCAATTTCATTTTATTTAAACTAGGATGCCCCAAGCGTTCATGCCACTCTAAAGCAATAGATGAAGTAGATTTGATGCAAGCAAAAGATGAAGGTAACGTCATACATAGATAGTAGAGTTTATTGCTGGATGGGTCATGACCAATCTCCCCCTTTCCCCTTATATCTTGTAATATACAGGCAGTAGATGTAAATACAACTTGACAGAAACTCTTAGAACACAACTTTTAGACTGATAAAAGACTCATATGGAAGGAGAAAACTAATAAAACATCATTAAGGAGCGAGTATTGATTGATACGAATTGTTCCTTTACCAATGGCTAGAAGTTGATTTCCATCCACTAAGCTAACCAGCAAGGGAAGCCAAAAAGAGTGTGATTAGTGACACCTGAATCAATTAGATAACAACCCTCCACAAGTAGTAATGAAGAATGAATACTTGTAGTAGCAACTGAAGCTGAAGGAAGGAAAGAATCATTATTGTGGGCAAGCCTGAGAAGATGTCCAAAATCCTATGGAGAGAGTGAAACACTTGGAGCAATGGAAGGAGCATCTAAAGGTATTGTAGCAACCATGGAAACAGTTGAATATGATTGATCTTTGGTAGTGGCCGAATCTGGTTTACCATATTTCTTTTAACATTTATCCTCAAGATGACCATGACCTTGGCAAAAATTACAAAATTTATCATCTTGTTTGGAGTAAAACTACGCCCACCTCTTCTAGATGAAGTACAATCGCGACCTCTACCCCTCCTTCTTGCTGATGAGGAAGGTTTGGTAGAGGACAATAATGCAACAAGTTCAAGAACATCCGCTTAAGGCTCCTCATTCACTGGAATTCAAGAACACCTGAAAAAGTAGCACTCAAAGTGGGTAAATCTGCAACAGCTAGCAATTGAGTCTTGGCTGAGAGATAATGAGTACAAAGAGTAGAAAGAAAGGAGATAACTACGAGGTTTTCACATTGTTTCTTCCAATTGGAAGATCAACAAGGCATGTGTAAAACCCTAGCTTCGTGTTAGGGTTTTACCTGCTTATTACTTTGCCCTGTTCAAGTCAGTCTTGAGTCGGTTCGAGTGAGTTCAGCTTTCAAACCATGCGTATGGGGCCCAGATGGCCATATGAGCATGTTATAGAGGTTGAGCATGCCCAATATACAGATGATAGCTTCAGTTATGCTATTGCAAAACATGGGTTATTAGTCTATGCGGGGTTTTGCTTATGTTAGTCTATGGTTTTGTGGTTAGATTTACACCATTACAACGTTTAGTATCAGTTTGGACTTTTCAGGGTACCTTATTTATATGCATCATAGGATTTCAGATTATCGACTTACCCCTGTGGGCCTAATTTGATTTGAGTGTCAGATCTAAATCTGATTGAGTTTAGGATTTTGAGACTCATTTAGCTTTTTTGCCTCAATTTTTGTCTATAGACTCACTTTTATGTTTCGATTCAGTTTCAACTTTTATGAGTCTCAATTCGACCTTTTTGTGTATATATGTATATGTATATGTATATGTATATATATATATATGTATATGTATATATATATATATATATATATATAGTGTATATACCTTAGGTAAACACTAGACCCCCAGTCAGCTAGACAACCAGATCTCGCCATTTGGCAAGATACTGATCATCCAACAAAAATAGGAAAAAAAACCTAGCACTCCTCTCCCACTATTTTGAATTTTTCACCTAGTGCTACCACCACTTTGGGCCGCCACTGGCTAGTCTCTGGCCCTCCTCCAACCATTGAACCTGTACGATAGTGAACTCCTTGTGGCCGGCTATGATCCATAACCATCACCACCACCAGCATCAACAACGTCGCCACTGTCGATGGCTTTTGTTTGCCGGGTTTCTACCGACTATCGCTGCCTTTTCTAATCACCCCAATAACTTCCCCTTGTCGAAATCTTCCCTTTGAAACTAGCCCCCAACCGTAGCCGCCATCACTACCTGCGACTCGCACTTTCCCAACAACATGTCCATCTCTTTCCAGCCATTTCTTGGCAAGTCATCATCCGAACACCGTCGAACCTCACCTTAGACACCATCCTCACTCGACAATCGACATTTTGAAAACCAGCCTCGCTGACTGTCGCTGTTAGGGATTATTGCTAGCAACTCCACTACCCCAGCGTGTTTCATCCATTTCTGCTCATCTTCAAGCCAACTTGTGCCCAGGCTCTGTTGGTCACCATCACCACCATGTTCCCCGTCGTCTGCGGTTGTTGATCAGGACCGGCACCGATCCTTGGCTCCCCTTCATTGCAATTTTCTAAAAACGGGCACGTGGTAGGGCACGACATTTACTCGCTTTAGGCTATTCGTGTCCGCTAGCCAATTCAAGTCTAGACCTTGTTCCCCTGCCCACGGTCATGACCATGTTTCTGCTTGTGTCCACTCAACCAACGCAGCCCCCCAATTTAGTTAAACTGGACCCGAGATAACTTAGCCCTGACTTGGTTCTGTTCAGCCCAGTTGACTTGACCCCGTTCAAACCAATTGACTTGGTCGCCTATTTTCAATAGCTTTCGGATTGACTCCGTCTGTTTTTCGACCGTTTTCGGTAATTCGAGATTTCCTATATTAGTTTAGATGCATGATCACATTATTACGTATATTTTGATGTTATGAGTATTTTGTTTATTTATTTATTCATTATATTTACATATTAATATTAATCTTATTTATGTTTAGTAAATTTTATTTATTTGTTCGCTTGTGTCTATGTTATTATTTATGTTTAATTATATATTCATGTATTTGATAGATATACTATTATTATTCATGATTAATTGATATTAACTAGTTATTTATTTATTTATCAAATTATTTATTATTTATTTGTTTATGTGTTGATATTTACTCGTGTTTAGTTGTATATTTAGTAAGTTTTATTTATATTATTATTGTTACTTATTATTTATTTATTTTCTTAATTTTACTTGTTCACTATTATTTTTAGTAATTTTCTTTTATTTATTTTACTTATTTTATTTTATTTATTTGTTTATTATTTGCACATGCCTCGTTTTACATGCCAACTATTTAATTGTGAATTTATTTAAGGTTTCAAGGTTCGAACTTGCCATAGACGTGCCAATGTGCTTGAAGTTTGGACCACAAGTTTGTTAGTACTCTTCTCGGATTTATTGTTTTATTCTATTCTGGATTTGACTTAACACATGCCAACTATACGTATTTAACTTCCGTGATTAACAACCCACGATGATAAGATCCCTCACGTTATTTTCGAACTTAGCTCCACCTTATGTTGCTTTCGGACCTACTTATATTATCCCATTTCTAGCCATATATATTGTTTTTATCGAGTTTTGCACTGAGCCGAGAGTTGATGAATTTAACCTCGTGTATATCATAAGCGGGCACATACGTAGGTCGCAGCGGGCTTTGGATTAGTGAGAGGGTTATTCCATTCCCAAGGATCCTAACATCTTTACGTCTTGAGCTTCCTCACATAGAAAGAAGCATGGAGTAAATGGGTACTATTGTATACAACTCATGTCAAGATTTGTGGTATTAAAGGGTATTGAAGGCAACCGTTTAAGAGTACTCGGTCTTTGTGCTTTGGACAAGGAATTATATAGAGGTTTGGGGGGGCTTAGGATATGTGCTTTTTCCGAGAATGAGACCAGTTATTGCCAAGAGAGGCATTTGCTGAGAGTAGTATAACATAAATTCAATTCGGGATGCTATCGTTTATCGAATTTGTAATTTGATAGCTCCTCAGTAAATACCCTTTAAATGTTCCCATGGAGATTATATTATTGTTTTCTTTCCTCCTAGAAATCAATTTTCACTTACCAGTTTGTACTAATTATTTTTTTGGACTAGTGACACTCGTCTCTGATGTTTTTCTTATTATATATATATGTTTTGTGTTTTTGTGCATTGGGCTGACTTTAGTGGAAGGATAGATAGATGTTACACACACTTGTGTTCAATATGTTGTCATTTAGTTTTGTTTTTTTGTTTATGTTTAATGCAATTTCATGTATGTTTAGTAATATTTTTCATTCTCGAAATGCTAAAAGGATTATTTCGATCTATTTCATCATTTGAGTCTTATAGATTAATTGATTTAGATATGACTCGATTTGACTCGACTCGATCGTAACAATTTTAATTCGGTTCTTAGGTGAACCAAAATCGGGGTGTTACAGTGTGGTTGACAAAGACTTAGCTCTTTCCAACGAAATTTAACAAAGATAAAATGCTCATGAAGAGTTTTAGAACCTTGCTTGGTGAGGAAAATATCTTAACATAACTCATAAATTCTTTGGATGTTACCCTCTATACCATAAGTCTCTTTAACTAAGGACCAAATAGAATAGGCAGTTAGGAGAAGCATAACATCACAACTCATGAAGCATGACATCACAACTCACATATGGCTCCATACTATTCCACAACAAAGATCTAACTTGAGCATCCTCCTTGGCTCAGATAATGTAGCAACAGCTAGCTTCTCTTCTTCAATATACTTAAGTTTGTTTTTGGATAAGAGGAAGGTTTGATGGTCAAGGACCAAGGAAAATAATTGATATTGTCATGAAGTTAGATGGTGGTAATAGATGAGATATTGAGCAAATCAACAATATATAAAATTTCACGTGAAGCAATAGGTTTATCAACAGGATCCGCCATCAAATAAAAAGAAACCACAAAATAATAAATAAAAAATACGGGTAGGGGTAACGACTCATGGTAGAACGGAGAAAACACTCAACACACATAAAAAAGATAGTAAAAAAATTACAGGCCACAAGATTTTGTTACTCTATATCATGTGAAAATAGGCAACACAAAATAAAAAGAGTGGCTTACTTCCCACTTTGCATTTCACTTTTATTTATGATAAACTAGGAAAATGTGATGAATTGGAAAATTCCTCATCTTTTAGATTAGAGTTAATAATTTAAGATGTGTGTTTAAATAAAATGAAATAAATATGAGAGGGATCAAAATTTGATCATCTAATCACCAATACAAACTTAGGAAAGTAACTACGACAAACATGACGTTGAAACATGACGAGGAAAATTATTTATAGAAATCATGAAGATCACCGCCCTTACAAAATCCCCACTAAAGTCACATATTACAACTCGGAGGCCTCGTATCCTAAAGTCTTCTAATATGGCCCTCAAAGTTGCACTTACTCAAAGTCAACCCTAAATTATGTCCCTTTCAATAAATTACATAAATAAAAAAACAATTTCTAAACTCATTTATATTGTTATTATCAAATCTTATATTCCATATTCGCGAAAGACTCAAAACTTACCTCTATATATCTTTAATTAATTACATCATTTATTTATTTTTATATACTTTATATTTTAAATAAATAAAATTTTATACAATAATTTCTATAACGAACACTTTAACACCGGTAAGATTGTCATCTTCTACTTTCATTTTTTTCATCTCGTATTTACCACTTATAAATCACTTTAAATTTTATCAATAATTACACATATTCTTTCATCAATAATTAAATTTAAGAGGGAAAAAATATTAAAAAATTAAATGACGGACGGACCTGCACCATCTTTCAAACCGCAGAAACTTTTATTAATCAATGAAGGCCTACACAACAAGGGGTTTTTTCAAAAAAGTCAAACGTGAAAGGGCAAAAACATTATAAAACAAACCTTGGTGAAGCCCACCCGCGATTTTCGCCTTCTCTCTCTCTCTTATTTTTGGCCCCAAATTCGATCGCCTCCCACGCATTTTCTTCGTCTCCGCCTTCGGCCAAAACCCTAACCCTAAATCCGCCGCGTTCCGATCCCGATCGGTCCTCGTTTCCGTCGCCGGCGGCGTCTCACCGACCAGGTGAGCCACCCTCTCCACCTACCCCATCTTTTTTCTGCGATTTTTTCGTGCATATATTGTACATGTATTGTGCGGGGAATCGATTTTTGAGGTGGAAATGATGTGGATGGATTTTTGTGTGTTCGTTCGTTGGGAAGATGATGCTGTCGCGTTGATTTTGGGGAATTTGGGGGATCGTGGTGGACTTTGTAAGGGTCGGATCGGGGGCGGGCCGCATTGGGGTGGATGTGGATGGATTGGTTTTGAGCTTGGATTGGATTTGGTGGGTGGACGATAAGAGGCGCGGATGTATTTGTATATGCATGCGTTTGTTTGTTTCTGTTGCGATTTGTATGGGAGACCCGCTCGTTTTGTTGGGTATTAAGGCAAATTGAATGCCGAGTATTGGCATTATGGATTTTGGTAACTTACACCTTAGGTTCAATTAATTGCATTGTGCGATCATAATTATGATTTATGCAAGAATATTTTATTTATTGGATTTAATTGGGTTTTGGATTAATTGGATTAGAATATTGAGTGGAAGAAATTTTTGCGGATATTGTTTGTTGGTATTTAGTTGACGTCAATTTTAAATGGTTTCATCTATTCGTTGATAATTGTATTTTTTATTGTCGTTCTTCTGATGTTAAATTTTGAAACCTGATACTTTTTTGGAAAATTTATTTTTGATCTGGTGTTTGGTTGCTGTAGAAAATTTTATATGAAATCTCAAGAAAAATTTGTCACAAAATTGTTCTTGTTATGATTATGAGAAGTGACAGAGATTACAAAATAACGTTTGACCTTTACAATTATTTGGAAGTTTTGTTCAAGTCTTTTAGAAAAGAAAGGAAGACATCAACCCTTGTATTTTTGTTTTGTAACGTGTTGTGATGGTTTTTGAAGAGTGCCCCTTATCACTATATTTTTTTCAACGTTTTTTTCCAAACACGTATTTAGCCGTTATCATTACAATTATATATTTCACCAACAAATAGGCTCAGAACAGCACAACCATCTTGGTTGAAAGATAATTCATTTTTAATACTCATTATACCGTCAGTTAGTTCAATTTGTCCTTTTATGCATGCTGGAAGAGAAAGTAGTACGCATTTTTCCCCTTAACACTGCTATTGGAATTTCCTTTTGAGTAAAAACTAATTTGGTTTGCACGGAGCACTTAATGTTCCCTGCATTTAATTTTGTGCTTATTTTATTTTATTTTTTAAATGTTTTATTGCTGTGTATGTCGTTTAATGATACATAATATAGTAATAGAGTCTGCTTATTCTTTTGGATGTCAAATTTTACAGAAAGGCTATGTTGTGCTCGATGGATTATTAAAGATCCCATTTCCTTTCAAGACAAAAACATTAATAAGATTTGAATTATTTTCTTCAAGTATTTTGATGATTATGATTTTATCATTTACCTCTCGACCCAATATTTGGGATTTTGGTGGAATATGGTGATGAGGAAAATTCTGTTTGTTATAATGTATAGGTTTTTTAGTATTTGATAATTATCATGTGTTCATGGCTGATCTTGTTTACCATTTCATTTTGCTAGATCCTATTTTTCTTTTTCATATCATTCTTCTTGTTCTGTTGATATTGATTTAAAAAGTTATGCTTGTTTTGCAAAGCAAAAGATTTTGGAAGTCTGCAGTTTGTATGAAACCTGAATATTTTTTTCTTTGTTGATAGGAAAATTAGTCTGAAAGACCAAAATGTCTCCTGCATCAAAATCTAAATCCAAAGACAAATCGTCTGGAAAGGTTTGTGCTAAAGAAAAGGTTTCCGTAAAACCTCAAAAATCAAATTCATCAAGCAACACTGCTAGTAGCGCCTCTAATCCTGAATCAGGAATGTTTCATACCGTTGAAATCGCATCATCAGCATCTTCACCTCCACTTCACAACAATGGGCGGCTCAAAACTACCGAGGAGATTGATGACCACTCTGGCAGCAATTCACTGGGTGCTGGTGCTGAATATGATTCAATCTCCAACAATGACTCCTGTTCTGAGTCAGAAGATCAACAAAAGGAGAAGCCACCTAATTCCAATTCTCGTTTAGAAAACATACCTGGTTCTGACAATGATAAGAGGGAGAAAATTCGACAAAAAAATGAGAAGAAGCACCAACGTCAGAAGGAGCGGAGAGCCCAGGAGCTTCATGAAAAGTGCACTGGCTACCTTATGTCAAGAAAGTTGGAGACTCTTTCCCAGCAGCTTGTTTCAATGGGTTTCTCCTCGGAGCGTGCTACAATGGCTCTCATCGTAAATGAGGGTCGGGTTGAGGAATCTGTAGCATGGCTTTTTGAGGGTGGTGAGCAGTCCATATCTGATCAGCAGAAGACTTCAAGTGTGGACTGTGGAAGCAATCTAAAGATTGATATAGAGGAAGAACTTGTTCGTATAGCTGAAATGGAGATTAAGTTCAAGTGCAGTAAACACGAGGTTGAAAGGGTAATTGTAGCCTGTGAAGGTGATTTGGATAAAGCTTCTGATACATTGCGAACGCAGAAGCAAGAGCCCATTGGGGCATCACCTAAACCGGAAGGAATAGGGGATTTCCCGGTTGGAAGTAATTCTAAGCTTTTGGGCCCTGCATCTCTGGACATAGGAAGGTCCCAAGTGAAGCCCACCAGTGTAGCTGTTCCAATTGCAATTCAGCAAAGGAGAGAAGAAAGAGATTTTAACTATGCAAAGGTAATGGCAGGTCCTCCAACTTTGGCAGATTCTGGGAATAGAAATGTACAAACTTTGAGGAGGATTCCACCACCAAAGACCACTGAGTGGATGCGGCCTCAGCAACAGGCTATACCACAGTCCGAGAAACGGTGGGCTCCCAGTCCATCTCTTTCATCCTCGATAGCATCTTCTTTGCAGGTTGCGCCTTCACCGACTAAAGTAGAGGGACCTAGATATGTTGTCTTGGGTTCAACAGAAGGCAAAGGTCCTCAGGGGACGACAATAAGAGAACCGGTGATAATGATGCAACGGCCCCAGTCTGCTAATGCTGCTAAACACAGTCAACCAGCTGTCAGCAGTGTAAGTACATCGTTATCGACAACACCAGGTTGGTCCCAAAATGGAGTTGATGTAGCTGATCTCTTAAAAGCCTACGGAAGATTGGGTCGTTTGCAGAATATGAGCTTGAGCCCAGGCAATTCCACAATGCAGCAATATTACAACCATCAACCTCAATATCAACCATTTGGTTCCAGCCCGGTTGACACTGTTGGCTGGGGTGCTTCATCGAATAAAACAGCAGGGACCAGGCCATTATCTGCTTCCCTGACGGTGCCAACTTCCCTAGGTCTCTTTACCAGGCGTGGTTCCACTGGAACGTCCGGATCAACTTCTCCTGTTGACTGGAGCATGGGTGGCTCAATGCCGCAATGTGACTACAGGAACGTCGATTGGAGCATGGATGTTGCGCCTTCACAACCAAAGGTTGAGTGGAATGGGGCAGTAGGCTTTAGTAAGAACGATCAGAATTATGATGATGGATGGGCAGCTATGTCTAAGATGAATGGTGCAAAGATGATGACACCTTCCGGAATCTTTGCTGGGTTGCAAGATGGGTCTACCGTAGCCTTCAATCGAATGACTTCATCTTCAGCTGGATCACAGGAGTGGACGTCTCCTTTTGCAACCAAGGATATTTTTGGCGTGTCTAGGCAGTTCACGTCTTCCCCATCTCTCTAGAGAGGGGAGGAGTTTAAACATTTATGAAAGGAAGATAAAAATGAACAACATTGAAAATGGTTGATTTGTTACTTGTCACAGTGCTCTGCTATATTTCCAGGGGTGGGTGTGCCTGCTTCAACCGGTTAAAGATTAAATTTTCAGCCCTGTTTTATCTCTTGTTCTTCCGTATCTATTTCCTCGTCATTCACCTCGCTCCCCTTCAACACCTTTCGAGCGGAACAAAAGACAATATAAAGTCGTATTATTTGCCAGTGCGGGCATTAGAAACATTCAGTTTTCACATGAAAGAAAATGTTACCAAAATAAAGGCTTTTATTTTTCTCTACAATATGGAAGGGATATCCGCAGGGAGTTTAATAACAAGGTGCCATTGAACGAGGTTCTACATCCCATTCGTTCTCCCCGCGAGTCAGAAATCTTGCTTCTGCATGTTGGGGCAAATATCACAAAACCATGTCATACTTTACTGATCACATAGAAGAAACGAAGTTCGTTCGCATAATCAAAACTTTTTCTTTGTTCAATGTTTTTTGGCATGCAAGCGAGGATACCGGCATCAGAAACAGCCATATCTAACTCATCTTTAGGTGTTTATTTTGCTTTTTTCCAAATGAGTATTGACTAGTGACTCATATTTTTCCTACCAAAGAATTTCAATCTTGTTGAATTATTTCTCAATATCATTTAAAGCAGCACAGGTACGACGAAGAAAATATAATCTCTAACTGGAAATTAAAAATTTTCTGCCACAGGATCCAGTTGAATTTGCTACAATCAATAAAACTCGTCCTACAAATATGCTTAATTAAACTGACCAAAAGTTCAATTTCTAAGTTTCTGCATTTTCAGTACCGTTCAAACTCGATCTACGTGCAAGCCCTTGGGACTATTGTTACCATCTCCTATTTGGTTAACTTGTTAGCAGAGTAAAAACAAGAAGAATCAAAAGGCATTGCTATTTACCTGTAATAAAAGTATTTTGGTACTCATCCTCGTAGACACATTGTGGTGGCTCTGGTGAACCAATGCCAAGAATGGTACTTCCACTGCAAACGTGAAATTAAAAAGGTTGCAATCAAGGTAAAAATTACACAATATTTGTTTTTTGATGACAAGTTGCCGCTTGCCTCACTCAAAACACAATTAAAAGGTCATAATATTTTGAATTGATATCTATGGACAGTCAAAACGGCAATAAGGTTGAATAGCTTTTGTAAAACAAAAGAACATTAAATTTGAACTGCTGCAGTTTTTTTACTACCTTCCGGACATGAAAAATGCATTATACTGGCCTCGTCCAGCAGCTTGAATCCTCTGCTTCAACTTTTTCAGCGATGGCAAGACTTCAAATGCAGGAAGCTCTAGGACAAATGCAGCTTGGGTATACAAAACACAAGATACATAACTCGCCGGGAAAGATATGACCTTGTTAAATGAGACATACCCAAATCATTTATGCAAACGTCTTGAGAAATACCTATGTTGGCCACCTTCTCCAGCAAGATCAATATATCAATGGAGCTAGTTTGGTCCTATTTAAGCTGTTTAGAATACAAATGAAATTAGCAGGAAAGAATCCACCACTTCCAACTAGTTGCAGATGATTCATCTGGATGAGATGCTTTACCTTGTAAACTTCAGCAGTTCGTGGAATATCTCGCACAACCTAAGCAAAAAATATTAAGATTTACCCAGAAAGTTAAAGATTCTCCTCTAAACAGTATGGGTAACTTACATGCTAAAGACAGAGGGAGATTGCTGTTTGCTCAAAGACAATCATTTCCTTCTTTTGATCAAATAATGAATTTCAATACTCATTGCTTCAGTACATGGGCTTCCCAACTAATTTGATGCAGTCTTCTTAGAACTCTGACTAATATAACAACAAATTGCAAGTTCACATTGCTGCAAGAGAATTAAAATTTCCTACTATCCTTACAGCAATAGTAGAGAAGCAGTAGATGTAGGAAGCAAACACACCTCACCTCGACCTGTACAATATGTGGCTCCATGAGAGAAAAGAAAGAAACATCAGAACCAACCTCCCCACTCTATTCTTGAAGTTCCTCCTCACTTGCTGCACAACCATTGAACTGATTAGCTGCCCACAAAGCAGTTGCAGCATTACTACTGCCACCACCAAGCCCAGCTCCTGTAGGAACCTTCTTGTCAAGATGAATCTGATTCAGT
>JAURVB010013863.1:0-24911 GCA_033002965.1 Piper betle | reverse complement strand
GACCACACTCCCGACGACGTTTTCTTTGATCTGTTTCACTATGTGCAGCACAGTGGGAGGCCTTTTGACTCTTCCAGGTCTACGCTCCATGCATTCGTTAGCACTACCATCAACACCGGTTGGTATCCAAACCCTAATCTTGCTCCTCAAACAACGACTGAAATGTATCGGTATGAAATCTATGCTCCCGGTGGGATTTTCGTCGCCGAGACACTCGGGGATGATTATGATCTTCGGCTGCGACGCCAAGATGAGGTTGCTTTTGTTTCTGCCATTGCGCCTCAGTACATTCGATCGGCTCAGTTGTTCCGAGCCACTCGCGAAGGCGTATCAAGGTACGTATACATACATGTCTCCCTATTTTTAACTCTTTTTGTCGATGACAATCCTTAATCTAACACACATCACACACTCACAACCAGGGCAACAAATTAAACCCCACCTCTTACCGACCAACCGTGGTTTACCCAACCTATAGATTCTATAGCCATTATATATATCATTGGCCAAAATTTTATAGCCATTGAACCTACTTGCCTTCCTGATTAATTAAACTTTCATTTCAGCTAGAAGCCTGTTTGTTCGCAGGTATGTGGTGTGTTAGCCCAATCCATGAATATAATTTTGATTAGCCGACAATATATTAATTGTCGGTTTAGCAAGGATAATTGTGGATCAACTCATATCAACTGTTATTAATACATGCTTTTAATATTTGAATTTATTAATAGCATGTATTAATAAGATGCAAAATTAAGTTAATTAATTCAAATTAATAGTTTTGTGATTAATTATTAATTTCTAAAGTGACCAATTTTATCATACTCTAAGGCTTCTCTAACAATAAATTTGACAATTTTTATCAAAAATAAGAATAATCTTGAAGTTTCATATGTGTAGAATAAGGAATAGTTATTATTAATTAAGACTAGTTTTCAATAGGAATAATGAGGATACTTTTGTTTGGATTAGTAATAATGGGGCTAGCTAATAAATATGCTTAAAATACTTGTTAGAAAAATCTTTTGAAGAGAACGCAGCCCACATAAATTTAATATCAATGTGGGTCCAACAACAAGAAAACTATGGAAGGGCTGTCAAAAATTTTGTGCTCCGATTAAAATAATCAAAATAAAATGAAAATAAAAAACAAATTATTATAATAATATTTCCTCATATAGTGAAAGATTATGATCTCTAAAATCAAGGTGTTGCCTGTACCATTCTTGCTGTGTGGCGCGGCATCTCCTCTAGTATAATTAATAACAAATTTTTCGTTTCAATTCCAGTCATTTCATTGGCTAGCTAATGCCTTGGTGTCATGATGATTTTTTCTCATGGCAAATCAATTAGGACTTTTTTGCTAAACGAAACTTACCACTCCTGACTACAAGTCTTACGATAAATTTGCAGATACCCAACATGGAGGAGAGTCTCAGACGCGTTAATATACAATGATCGATTCAATCCCCAATCACATCCCTATAGGAGTCTCAGAATCCTAAGGCCTGTATGCGAATACATTACAGAAGAAGATGGCGCACGTAGGCGCTTGAACCTCACTAGGAGCGGGAGGCAAAAACGTGAAGTCTCGGATTCCTCCGACGCCAACGATTGGTATTCTAGCAGAGTGACCGATGCTCCCAACTACATAACCGCAGCATTTCGCGCGGCAGCTTTGAACGAAGCATACATATTCATGGGGAATGAGTACGTTCTCTTGAACTATGCTCCGGGATCAACCAACGACAGAGTGGTGAACGGCCCACATCTTGTTTGCGATGGGTTCCCTTCACTCATCAATTCTGTGTTTGGAGAGCAGGATATAGACTGTGCTTTCAATGTTAATACGGGTAAGGAAGCGTTCATCTTCTCTGCTAATCACTTCTTCATTGGCCTTCTTTAAGTAACATATTACCCACCAAGAACTGTGGCCTTGATGTTCACTATCAGCAGAATCATATGCAAGAAGCTGGCCGTCCTCATGATGAGCTTTAAACTATATACTTATAAATGCTTGTGATTAGAGACCATGTATCTTAAATAAAAATAGTGATGCTTGGAGTGTTGGTTTATCGTAGTTAGTACAGTTAACGTGAAACCGAGATGTTGGGCTCATCGTAGTTAGTACAGTTATCGTAGTTAGTACAGTCCACTAATTCCCTAATGACATACCCCATTGGAGAAAGATAAATATTGGACTCTTCAACAAGGTCCTTGAGTCATAAGATGTGAGCTTTTGGGAAACCAGGCTCTAATACCACCTGTAACGACCTAGTTCAAAGTGTAAGATAATGGGCTAAGTCATCTCTTTAAATGTGGTGAACCCAAGTTAAAGATCTATAGTCCATTCCCACTTATAAACCGGATCTTCTCCCAGTAGGTATTAAAAGTGGGACTAAGTTGAGGGATCTCACAATCCACCCGCCTTAGGAAATTTCATCCCCTAAAATGCCTATACTGGGCCTCTTGCTAGCCTCAGCCCATGACCTTTCTGGCCCATGATCGGCAGCCTAGCCAACGTCCCGAGTCCAGCCCACCATCTAACACAGAACCAGGTTGCTCTGATACCACTTGTAACTACCCGGCCATTTGTCACAACATTGTGGGCCTAGCTAGCCAGGTGTTACTCACAATTAAGCAAATATGTCTAACATTTTTTTTAACAAAAACATATATAAAGATCCCACAGTCTTAGACTGTTTCCCAGTAGCCACACTTATTTCTCAAATAAATAATAAAAGAAGTCCTCATATTTATTTTGCTCCATGCCCTGGTTGTCAATCACCTACTTTTGTATTTGCACACCTGTGGAGGCAATTCCGCATTAGTGATTACAACACTAAGTAGTATAATAGATAAAACAAATCAAGTGCATTCCACTATTTCCTTATGTTTATTTTAATATGCGGTGGAGCGATTCCGCTATCCTCCAAAACAATGCGGAGGAGGTATCCGCTGTGATCCGCACACCTCGGCCGTAGCCCTTTTGTGGGGAGGCTACCACTACCGTCTCCAGTGCCAGTGCCTCGTACACCCCGGCCGTAGCCTTTTTGTGGGGAAGCTATCACTGCACTCAGGTGATTGCTACGCCCCGTTTGTGGAGAAGCTCTCATGACCAATTCTAATGCCAGTGCCTCACACACCCTCAGCCGTAGCCTTTTTATCGGGAGGCTATCACTGCACTCAGGTGAATGCTACACCCCGTTTGTGGGAAGCTCTCACTACCAACTCTAGTGCCAGTGCCTCACACTCCCGCCGTAGCCTTTTTATGGGGAGGCTATCACTGCACTCAGGTGAATGCTACGCCCCGTTTGTGGGGAAGCTCTCACTGCCAACTCTAGTGCCAGTGCCTCACACACCCCGGCCGTAGCCTTTTTATGGGGAGGCTATCACTGCACTCCAGTGCGATGGAGGAATCGTTGTGCCTCTGCTCACCCCGGCCATAGCCTTTTTATGGGGCGGCTATCACTACTCCAAAACAATGTCGATACATTACACAATTTACGCACATAATACGACCCCGTGTCGGACTGAGTCAATTCTATTGACCCCGGTTGCACTCGGTGCATGGTGGTCGAATCTGGGCTCAGGCCGACCAAGGCTACCAATAAGGAAAATACGATGTTCTACCTATTATACGTGCCTGACTTGTGATTTCGTCTGACTGTGACCTGTGAACCCTAATCTGAGTGAGGGCATAAAATTATACATTAGTATAATTTTATTTTGCATGAACCTACATGCAACTTACATGACTAATATACTATCAATTGTTAAATGATGTAATTAGTTCATGTTAGTCTTCATTCTCTTATTAAATTTTCAGCAATTCTAATGATAATTAATTATTAACATGTCCATTTACAAAACAACTAATCAATCGACAAGAACCCCATGCATAAGACGCTGGAGTTCTAGCAACTTGGCAGGGCGTCTTCAACAAACCTTGCATGCAAGAATCCTAATGGAAACAAATAAGATGAGGGATGAAATACTCACACAGTAATGGGGAGGTCGCCTGGGATGGAGAAGAGGGATGAAATACTCCCTCCTCCTGCATATATATACACTTCAACCATTCCCTCCATTAAATTCTCATACCCCATCATCCATTGGTATTTCCTAGGTTCAACGAGCCCCTTAATTAAATTCTCATACCCCATCATCCATTGGTATTTCCTAGGTTCAACGAGCCCCTTATTTAAATTCTCACACCCCATCATCCATTGGTATTTCCTACGTTCAACGACCCCTTCATTAAATTCTCACACCCCATCATCCATTCATGAATAGGTATTTTCTAGGTGACCTTAAGTCGAACCATGACCGGTCGACTTGATAACCAACAATATTGGTTCATCTATATTTATTTCATAATATTTAGGTTCGAGTCTTGTAATAAAAATCATGGTTTTTACAGTTCATATCCAACCACCATGCGCCGAGCACAACTGGGGTCAATGAATTGAGTCAATCCGATACAAGGCAGCACCCCCTGAAAGATTAAATACATGCACCCTTGCCGAAAGGGGTGACAAGGTGCAGTGGCGCAAGACGGCTCATTATGCACTTGTGATACCAAGAGGGTGAGTCAATGACAAATATTGGTAACTACAGGCCGTGGGCCATGTAGCATGTGTGCCC
The DNA here is from genome assembly GCA_033002965.1 of Piper betle. NCBI lineage: Eukaryota > Viridiplantae > Streptophyta > Magnoliopsida > Piperales > Piperaceae > Piper > Piper betle. Next base: position 20,264 of record JAURVB010013863.1, on the reverse strand, counting down.
ATGCATGGAATTGTAGCTGGATGGGGTGGCCACCCCTCCCAGCATAATTGGAGCTCAGCATAGGCTCATAACTACTAAAAGTCTCAAGAAATGATAATAGGGATTATATGGATTTGTTTTATTTAATTATGCGGCTTAGTGGTTTTATCACTAACATGGAATTGCCACCGCAGGTGAGCAGCTTCTAGACTAGGAATTAAAAGTGTGGTTGGTGGTTTTCTTGCGAACCTAGGTTTGGTGAATTGATAATAAATTGGACTTCCTTTTATTCTCTTGTGTTATAAATGTGGCTATGGGAAACGGTTAGAGACTGTGGGACTTTGTGCTCACGTAGTTAATTTATTTTATGTATTGTCACATGCTATCACAACATGGTTTATTATTTATGATTTATAAATTTCTAGACTTATTTGCTGTGTTACGATTCATGTTCTTGAATGTTATTTTTACATCATTAATGTTTTTGAGTAACCCCCGGTCGGTTAGGACGGGCTGTTACAAGTGGTATTAGAGCCTAAGGGAGGAGGCTCAAAAGTAGAGATGACCAACTTGTTTAGTCCATTACTACTGCTTTGGATGCTCAGTTGTTTTGTCATATGATGACCACATGTAGGGAATAGCATCATGGTCCATTTGATTATTACTCTAACATTTGATTTATATTTCATGTATAACATTGAATATTTTACTGTATTTTAGATTTAACATCTATTCTATGTTTTCATATATATTTTGTCATCATATGTATTTATTTATAATATTTTTTTTGCGAATGATTTGCGTCCACTTTGAGACCACACCTGTGGCCAAAAACCAGTAACAAAGGTTTAGCAATCGGAATGAAACCATTTTGGAAACAAAGTTAAAACCGAATTTGTGACTGGAAAAACGGTTACAAATAATTTGCAACCGGTTTTGCAAATGCAAATACGATTGCTAATTTAGACACAAAACTGAAATGAGCACGTCTAGTTGCACTTTTGTGTAGGCTCATCACAATTCCTGTCACAAATTTTATTAGCGACTGCATTTATGGTCTTCCGCACAACAATTTTCTACTAGTGTCCTTTGTCTCCTATCTGTTTTATTTGCCCATCGCGTTGCTTGATTTCTAACCTTTTCTCGCCATGGGCAGGTGACTAGTTTATCTCTACTGTGAGTATGAGTTTGATTATTATAGTACTTGTTCTTCTTATATATCTTTCCAGTAACTTGTATGTTATTCAATCTTTAGTTTATGTCAGTATGCCCAGGGATCTGGACACCTAAACTTAAGATATCCTAATGTGATAAACAATAACATAATATGTGAACCATTATTAAAATAATATGATCTGCTTGGTAATGGTAATTTAGTTGATAACCCAATGGTTATATCACTGAGGCAAATTGAGATCTGAATGGGTAATCGAGATTTTGTAATCATCCAACCCAACTATGCAAATAATGATTTTTTTAATTAAATCTTTTATCATTTATTAAATTAATTAATTTCATTGTGCAATTAATTAAGATCACATGGTGGCTTGTTTTCAAATTAAACACGCACAAAAATTATTATCATGTGGTTTATTTAATTAATTATTATTTAACGCATAATCGAAGGTGGCTCGCACACGACCCAAATAATATAGTTCAAATCTTTTTATTGTTATAACCTTGATTAGATGATTTTAGGAGCGTTTTAACACACACAAACAACAAATACACAATATGCAACCCAAACAACAATAAGGATGCAAACTTGGATTTGAATATTCTAATATGAAAAATGTATCAAATAATATACCGAAATGATCACAATGAGATGATATACATGATTCTACCAGGATCTACATGCAATAATGCAAAACATGAAAAACAACCAAAGAAAATGGGAGAAAAGCGTACATGGAGGAAGAAGAAGAGAAGGGGAAAAAGCGGGGCAAAAGGAGGAGAAGGGAGGGGATAAATGACGGGAAAGGAGGGGAAGAAGGGGAGGAGATGGTGCTTAAAGGCGGCTAATGGGGAGAGGAGGAGAAAATGTGGTGGCTAGGGTTATATAAAAAAAATAGCAACTTATGCCAGCACAAAGCCATGTGCAAGACGCACATGCGCTACATGCTAGGTGCAAAGGTGCTAGGAGGGAGCCCTTGCACACAGAACTTAACCACAGCAAGGAAAAAAATGGGGGAAAAGAGGGAAAAGGGAGGAAAAAGGAAGGGAAAGAGGGGAAAGGAAGGAAAACTGGTCGGGACAGCTTCCAACACGCGACTAGGGCTCGAGGGCATGTCGATGATGCATGCGATATGACTCTAATGCGACATACAGCCCTAGGCTAACAAAACATCCAGAACAACATCAAAATCAAATTGGGCAGATCGAATAAAATTTAACGGAAGACATGCCCAATGCTCAAGTCCATAACAACACATAAGGATCCACTTAGCATCAACTCCATCGAACCAAACTGACTACGTGTTAACCGAGTCAAACCAAAGCCAGACCACATGTAAAAACACCGAACCAACGGGTTAGGTTTTACGACCACCTACCTTTAAGAAAATTTCGTACCCAGAATTTATCTTAAGTAGAAACAACAACCCAAAGCAAAATGCAACAACAACAACAAGAGCCGAAAGCCAAAGCAAGGCAAGAGAAAAGATTAGAGGCTACCTTATGCAACAGTAAGAGCAAGCAAGCCATGGAAACACTGCCTCATCTTGTCATCACACTCCCAACTTGCGTCCTCAATGCCATGCCTGGACCACAAAACCTTGACCAAAGGCACCTCCTTCCGATGAAGGGTCTTCGAACACCCACCCAAGATCCACATGGTATCCTCCTCTTACGACTGGTCGGGACTGAGTTCCAACTCCTCATCTGAGATCTTATGTAACTGATCAGGCATGTATCTACTCAGCAAAGAGATATTGAACACGGGATGCACCGCTGACAAACTGGGCGGAAAGGCGAGGTTGTGGGCCACATCTCCTACTCACATAAGCCCCAAAAATAGATTAACATATCTAGGGTTCAGCTTGCCTCACTTCCCGAATCTCACTCTTCCTTCGGTCGGGGAGACTTTCAAGGGAACGAGATCTCCAGAACAATGATTACCACATGGCGCCTCTGATCTACATACGAGCATTATCAGTCTTGAGCTGCCCTCAACCGTTGATAGATGATTTCATTAACTCTTTGAAAATCCTGCAACAACATCTTCGGAAAGCAGCACCTGGGTCGGAAATGATCCCTTCATGGGCGTTGCAAATGCCTTTTTTGCAATATTCTTATCCACTATTTTGGAAAACGATTTTCTTTTTGATACACTATCTTATGTCCTCTTGAGATAGGGAAGAAGAAAAAGAAACAAAAAAATAACCAGAAAAATGTGAGACTTAGGGGCCATTACTTATGTATATAACTTAGCGTTACTTGTACATAAGCGATCAATCATTACTCTGAAAGGTATACCTCTACATATGATAGTCCATACCTCATTAGTTAAGAGAATAAATCAAGGGTTTGAAAAAGGAGGGTAAAATTGTCACTTTTGGGAAAGAAAGTGAAAAATTTTTAAGAGAGAAAACAGAAAGAGATGGTGTGGCTTAAAAGGTTTTGGGTTTTGTGGGTTTTAGGGACAGGAGATGGTATGATGAGAGGCATGTGTATTCACGAAGGAATAAAAGGCTTTAGTTGCAGGTCATGGTCGATGGTGGTCTATTGAGTTCGTGACTTATGATTGTCATTAGTTGATAATTGGAGTTGAGTTCTGTATTTGTATTTGTCCTTAGTTTATGATTGGACGTATCTTTGGTTTGTTTAATTGGATGCCATCGTCTTTTGGAGGTTTATCTACTAGATAAATGTTAGTTTGTCAGCTCCTGTGGACTTTCATATATATATGTATGGGTTTATGTATTATGAACATTTGTTTTTGATGAATAAATAAAGAATTTTAGGTGTGTTTAATTGTTGGGTAGATCCGAGTAGCAGGAAGTCGGTTTGGTTTGATCGGTTTAGTGCTAGAAGGATCCTTGTTTGTTGTTGTAAGGTTAAGCATTGAACTAATCTGCTGTTGAATTTTTTAGTCGGCCCCAATTGCCAAGCCGATGGTTTGTGTGCATTGGTTGAGTTCTACAGCTTATAGCCATGTTTCACCCGTGTTGCGTGCATGTCAAATTTTTGTGTTACGTTAACATACAGTTGTATTGCTTGTATTCGGGCGTACTTCTTAATCCTAGATGTGCCTTGAAGCCTCCCCACCCATCCCAATTATTTTCCTCATGTTTCCCCTTCTCATCCTCCCCCATTTTCCCTGTCGTGCCTGGTTCTGGGGTTGACCACTGTGGCGTTAGCCCTTCTCTTCCTTCCCCATTTTCCCTTGCCTTAACTGGTTCTGGGGTTGAGCTCCGTGGCACTAAGGCCTCATAGCTGCAGTGCTGGCATGTGTGTGGGTTCCCGACATACATTCTTAGTGTCATGGCACTCACCTAATAAGGACTGAGGTGCTGGTGTTGCAGGTCGGGAGTACCCTCCCCGCCTCTCCCCTTTCTCCCCTCTCCACTCAATCCACGATCACCCTCTTCCCCTTGGCCGCTGTCACAGGGTCACCTTAGGGGTTAAAATTTTCACCCCTGCATTCCCCTGTGCAGCGTGTTTCCCACCCTGGAAACACCAGCCACAACCGCACATGCAGCAATTTACTGCTATGCACAGCGCCCTCGGACCCCCTACTCGCGAGTACCGCACGTACCCAGTTCCGGTACCGCGCTCAGCTACTAGCGCTGCTAGTACCGGTACCCGTTACGAGTGATTGTACCGAACACACACCCTGATCACCAAGCCGCAGTGACTATGCATCCCAGTACCAGTCACCCACTCACCGGCACGACCAGATCTCGGAATCACCGATCTAGTCCTCGGTACCCAAACTCAACGCAACACCACGATATTACCGGAACTTGTCCCAACCTCTATTCCACTAGTATGAATAGAGGATATACAAGTAATCCTACTCTAGACTACATGCCGGTCGTGGACATGGCCCTAAAGGCAGACGTCGACTACTCCAGCAGTCTCACCTTGGAGTCCCAGTCTGATGCTCGGCCTGGCTGCAGTAACTCCAAGGCATCCCCTTGGCCGACCAAGTTTCTCTCCTCCACCGAGATCACTCACACACTCTTCCCTTGTTGTTCTACTTCCACACTCTGCCTCAACACAAGGATGGCATCTCCTTATATAGACTCCCAGGCTAGTGTGCTGCACATCATCACCTTGCATCCCCACCGTCGAACTCTTGATCAACGGCTCCAACTTGATGCTGGCATGTCATCTGCCCCTTGGAGTCCCATCACCGTTGGATCCCTGATCAATGGTTCCAGCTTGATCAGAACACATCATCTAACTCTTGATGTTCCCTTTCGCAATTACCAGAAACTCCCTTGGTGCACCTTGGCATGTGATCGAGCCCTCATGGTTCGATCCAGCCAACCCTGGTATCAGACCCATCATTGGCGTGTTCCAGACCCACACCACACCTAGTACCGGGATCCGGCACATGCTAGGACCTATGTGCTCGCTCAGCAACCTCAACACCAGTATGGTCCTACCTGTAGTTGGCTCGGTCATCCTCTCGCTCGCGCCGTGGTGTCTGCTCGGCACGCACCCCCCATTACCGGTACACGCTGCTCGCTGCTGCTCGGTAATGCACGGCACTGGCTGCCTGGCATGCTCGGTTACTTGCACCCCTCGCTCCCGGTACTCGCGACTCCTACCGGTCAGGCTGCTTGGTAGAATCTCCCGGCTAAGCTCGACCTTGCATGCACTTGGAACCCACCATGCTCGATACCCATTAGCGGTATGCTCGGCACTCCTTACCGATCATGCTCAGTACAGCTACTATCGGTATTGCTCGGTATCTCTCCCGGTACAGCAGATCACCCGATAGACCCCATGCACCCGTCGACACTTGACCTGCACACTAACACGGTTAACACTTGGGAGGTTATTCTACCACTCGGATAGCACCAGCTACGCGACTTGGATGCGGGATTGCTAGGTCCAACCGCCAAACCCTAGCTCTCGGCTGTCCCACAAGCTAAACCCGTAATAGTCTCCCCCGCCAATGAGACCCGATGTCCTCATCGGAAGTTTGAGCACTGCCTTGCCTCTTAATCCCTCTCACGCCTAGGTTTCCTTCCTTTTTCCACTTGAATCACTCTGTCTTCATCTTCAAAGCCCCTAAGTTGACGTACCTCTGCTTCAGAGCCCTTCCTACCTCTTGTTTTCCGGTGGTAGTAGAAGCTCTTTTAGACTAGCTCTTCAAACCGGATTGACCAAATCCCCTTGGAAAAACACACAAAGGAACCCGTACCTTTACTTTGTACACCAGATTTTCTCTCCAAATCTGGGCATGAGCGTCAGCATCACTTGTTCTCCACGTAGAATGATATGCCCTCCTCGTCAGGTCCACATCTCACCATTCAACTCGTTGCACCTTACACGGTCCACAACCTCAGAGAACTAAGCCTCGTTAGCTGACCACAAAGCAGATTTTCTAGCTGCTCCGTGCAACAGGTCCATGTCATGCACGTCTCACATACTCCTCCCAAGTAATGCATCCGTAACCTCAGTCCTTACTCCAGTCTGAGCCTGGCTAGTTGTCATCGGTCACTCTCCTTCCGCTTGTACCCCGCGTATTTCCCCATAATTCGGCAAGCAGCCCACAGTTGGGTATTCCTGGGCACTGCTCCAAACAGCGTACTCCGAGACTCGATAGACTAACCCTGCTGTTGCTCCCTTCTCTTCGGGAATCTGGACCCCCTGGTCCATGAGATCGAGCTTCAAGATCTCAAGGTGAAGTTAGTGCCGCAGCATCCCAGTCACCAACTCTTTTCACTGCACCTACCCGGCTGGAATACTCCAGTCACGAGTTTCACAAAAGCTGCGCTATCGGCTTCTGGCCAACAACGATTCACCCTAACACCGGGTATACATCCAGCCCCTACTGGATGTCCTTCCACTAGGGAATGTGGAACCTCATCTTCTGTCTTAGTCTACCGGTAAGGAATACAGAGCCAATTCCTCGCTGTCATAGACTAACCTCATCACCTAACCAACACTTTGAGTCAAGCCTCTGCTTGCTCCGTCAACCAAGTTTCTTGTTGTCGCCATCCATTTCCGCTAGCTCTTTCTCCCTAGGTCTGGAATAAGGCGTTAGCTCCATTGACCTCCAGACAATGAACTTAGATCCAACAAGTAAACCCGCCATAGTTGGACAATGTACTCCCAGCCACCCCAGCTGCCTTCCACCGTCCCAGCATTTGTGAAGCGCGTCACCACTCCACCGGTTGCCTGGAACCCGACCATTCCAGAATTGGCTCCGATGATCACAGCTCCCAAACATTAGAAAGCTGTGAGGCATGGCTCCGACCATACCCCGACTTGTACCCCCATAAGTCATTCAAAGATGACCCTACATGGCGCAATCCATGTACAAACTTCAGTAATTGACCAAACTCCTAGGAAGTTCTTCCCTCCAGTCACCTTTGTTGGCATTCACTCGGCAATGGCATCCGCCTGATTCCGCACTCGCACCTCTTCTTGGCCAATTCTAGGGAGACACAACTTCCCTAATCACGAACTCACACGACTCTTCACACAGAGAATGCTCCTTGAGCCCTGCATCAGATGACCCGCTTGAACCCTCCCAGGCTCACTACCTAATGTCAGGTCCAACTCATAGGAACTGGGTACTTCTTCCACACGGTCACCTCCTGTAATCCATGGTGCATGATGGCTGAATTTTCTCCCATCCATGAACCACATCTAGATCTGTGTGAGTTCGTCCGGCACCACATTCTAGTGCACCGGTGCTGGTACCCTCCCAGGCACCAACTCGATCTGGTGAACGATCATCTTCTCCGGAGACTCCTTTGGCAACTCGGTAGTCTTTGCACCTACCAGCAAATCCGGCACCACCACCACTTGGTCCGGTCAGATCTCTACCATTCCTACAAGATCAGTCAAGGTCCCCATGCACTGTCGAGTCACCTGCATTGCCGACAGATGCTCCTCCCTGACAGTGCTGTTCTTGACCCCAGAAGGTCTCTTCTGGCCACAAACAAAGCTTGCACCTGCCTCATCCATAATCAGAACACCTTCCAGCTATGGAAACACTCCCACCCCAGCAGTATGCATGAAGGAAATTCCTAGGATCAGGTCGAAATCGTCTAGCTCGATGACCGTCAAGTCCAATCGCCCTTCATACTCCCCCAGGCTGATCGGGACATCCCTAGCTATGCCCTCAATCTGCTTCGCCTGCGAGTTCACCGTCTTTATCTTGTCGGTATTGATCCTGGTCTTCAACCCTAGCTCCAATGCCATCCCATTGGAAACAAAGTTGTGTGTAGCACCCGTGTCCACTAAGGCTGAAACTGCTCTCCCGTTCACTACACATGGAACGTACATCAAGTGAGCTCCTCCAGAAGCTACACGTTCAGCTCCCAATGCCCCGAGTATCTAAAGGGTAAATGCTCGGGCAAGAGGCTCCTCCTCTTGGTCCTGGTCTGCATCCGCTACCAAAGCATTCACCTTGCCTCGGCTCGGACACTCTTTTGCCCGATGCGGTCTACCGCACAGAAAGCACCCAGATGCTGGTACACCCGGCACTGGATCCCTGCTGCCCGACCCCATGTCTGGCACCCTCTTTGGCCGGAATGGCTTCCTGCCATCCCGTTGGCTGTTGTTGCCTTTGCCTCCCTGGAACTTCCTACTCGGGCCATCTTCTCTTGAGACCCCAGCATGCTTGAAGTCTACCAGGGCATCGGCAGCCACCAAAGCTGCAAGTAAATCCTGGACTTTCTGCTGCCTCAGTTCCGTCTGAGCCCATGGTTGCAAACTAGAGATGAAATTAAATAACTTATCTTCCTCCGACATGTTTTTGATGTCGAGGAGACAAGAGCTAAACTCCTTGACATACTCTCGCACTATTCCGGACTGTCTCAATCACTTGAGTCTGTGCCTTGCCTCCCATGTAGTGTTGGTTGGCAAGAATTGCCTCCGAAGCTCCTGTTTCAAGGAATCCCAAGTCTCCATTCAGGGTCGACCAGCACTCTCATCCTCCTCGGCGTGAGTTCTGTACCATAACTTGGCATCCCCCGATAGAAACATGCTGGCCAAAGAAACCTAGCGCTCTTCGGGTATATTCGCAGCAATGAAGTACTCTTGAATGTCCCAGATGAAGTTCTCTAAGTCCTTGGCTGACCTAGCTCCCTCGAACTTCATCGGCTCTGGCACCTTGAGCCTTCCCGGGATCGAGTTTTCCTCGGCTGCACGGTCAACCCCTCCGGGTTGAGGATATCTGGCGACCGCTTGCTTCAACAGCGCTACGTTTGTATGTAAAGCTTCTATGATATCCCGGAACTCTTCTGACAGTCCCGCCGTTGCTTCTTCTTTGATACGGCTGGTCCCAGGTATGTCGCTCACCCGAGTGCACAAGTCCTTCATCCCTTCGGTTAAGGACTGTAGCTGCTCAAAGATGGTCCGTCCATCATCACTACTGGTAGGTCCTCCCACCAGCACTTCCAGCCGTGTCACCCTTTCTTGTGTGTCCATATCTTGGTATCTACTTACTGGTAAAGTGTGGAGTCTTTCCTCTGAAAGTTGTGTTGTGCCTCGCAAGACCTTCGGCTTTCACCGAACTCCAAGCTCTGATACCTTCTGTCACAGGGTCACCTTAGGGGTTAAATTTTTCACCCCTACATTCCCCTGTGCGGCATGTTTCCCTCCCTGGAAACACCAGCCACAACCACACACACAGCAATTTACTGCTATGCATAGCACCCTCGGACCCCCTGCTCGCGAGTACCGCACGTACCCAGTCCCGGTACAACGCTCAGCTACTAGCGCTGCTAGTACCGATACCCGGTTACCAGTGATTGTACCGAACACACACACCGATCACCAAGCCACAGTGACTACGCATCCCAGTACCGGTCACCCACTCACCGGCATGACCAGATCTCGGAATCACCGATCTAGTCCTCGGTACCCAAACTCGACGCAACACCACGATATTATGGGAACTTGTCCCAACCTCTATTCCACTAGTATGAATACAGGATATACAAGTAATTCTACTCTAGACTACATGCCGGTCGTGGACATGCAAACCCCACGACCATGCCTCTCGACCCTCACTCGACAGGACTTCACTCACAACCCTCGGCTCCACCGCACAGGGTTGCCGAACAACTAGTATGTGAACCTTGGCCCTAAAGGCAGACGTCGACTACTCCAGCAGTCTCACCTTGGAGTCCCAGTCCGATGCTCGGCCTGGCTGCAGTAACTCCAAGGCGTCCCCTTGCCCGACCAAGTTTCTCTCCTCCACCGAGATCACTCACACACTCTTCCCTTGTTGTTCTACTTCCACGCTCTGCCTCTACACAAGGATGGCATCTCCTTATATAGACTCCCAGGCTAGTGTGCTGCACGTCATCACCTTGCATCCCCACCGTCGAACTCTTGATCAACGGCTCCAATTTGATGCTGGCACGTCATCTGCCCCTTGGAGTTCCATCACCGTTGGATCCCTGATCAATGGTTCCAGCTTGATCAGAACACATCATCTAACTCTTGATGTTCCCTTTGGCAATTACCAGAAACTCCCTTGGTGCACCTTGGCATGTGATCGAGCCCTCATGGTTCGATCCAGCCAACCCTGGTATCAGACCCATCATTGGCGTGTTCCAGACCCACACCGCACCTAGTACCGGGATCCTGCACCTGCTAGGACCCATGTGCTCGCTCAGCAACCTCAACACCAGTATGGTCCTACCGGTAGTTGGCTCGGTCATCCTCTCGCTCGCGCCGTGGTGCCTGCTCGGCACGCACCACCCCATTACTGGTACACGCTGCTCGCTGCTGCTCGGTAATGCACGGCACTGGCTGCCCGGCATGCTCGGTCACAGTGCTCGGTCACTTGCACCCTCGCTCCCGGTACTCGCGACTCCTACCGGTCACGCTGCTCAGTAGAATCTCCCGGCTAAGCTCGACCTTGCATGCGCCTGGAACCCACCATGCTCGATACCCAGTAGCGGTATGCTCGGCACTCCTTACCGATCATGCTCGCTACAGCTGCTATCGGTACTGCTCGGTATCTCTCCCGGTACAGCTGATCACCCGATAGACCCCATGCAACCCTTGGAGCCGCCTCCTCCTCCTTTCTCCTTTCCTTCTCCTTCCTTCCCCCTCTCTTTCCTCACTGAGGTACAAGCCTTCACACCAGTTCTTTTCATTTTCGTGCTCGATCATGTGGTTTGCATATAGAAATCCATGATTAGGCATTTAGATAGCTAAATTATCATCATAACCAGTGCATCTAGTAGTTTTCTTATTGACTTTGTGATAAAAATGTGATTATTATTATTTGTTGTATTTTGGCTAATAAAATGTGATAAAATGTTTATGTTAGTGTAAGATTGTAAATTCAATGACAAATCTAACTAATAATAGTCAAAATTGTAAAAGAATTTATAAATTAAAAATTTTTGGTCATGGCTGAATGATCTCGTTTCGTGTGCCAAATTAATAAATTGATTAAAGAGTTAAATGACAATATTCTAACTCATATTTGGTGGTAAAATGAATTATGTTGTGAAAATCTTGTGTTGATTGATAATTAACTTAATTATTCTAATTAAATAAACTATATAAGATTGTTTTACTAAAATGATCTATGATTCATGGGCACAGATATAAGTTGAGCTCGTTGAGCTAGGATGTGGAGCTAGCCAAACAAGTCCATTAAGACCCCTCTTTGCTTGATTTGCCGCTTGACTCCATCGCAGTTTTGTTTACATCGTAGGACATAGTTCAAGACATTTTATCGGATCCCACTAACTTTGGGCCATCTTATCAATTTTCTAGATTAATAAAACTTCAAGGTTGAAATATGTTGAAGAGCTTTCAAAAATTGAGATCCAGTTTAAAATTTGCTTTAGCACTATTTATCAATCCCTTCCTAGGCCTTTTACTTACAGTATAATTTTCAGATTTTTGAGGCACGCATGATGGATGGGAGAGTGACGCCCACCAAGGGGCCCAATCAGTACCCATCTGTACTTTAATATTTATTATGATTATGATACTCGGCTATAGTACTTGATAGCAGTGTGTATTTAGCATAAGCATGCTCTCCGTTGAGTGTATCCAAACCATGTGTTTACTTATAATCATATTAGGCATTGTTAGCCATAGGAATATTGCCGTCAATTAGATTCTAGGTCATGTGTAGTAGTGGCACATTGTCGTTCAGTATTCTAGTTCATGTGCATGTGTATTTTAGTGGTTACGATTAGACCCTCTTGGCCTTATTTCAATATGATGATGTGGAGGTGTGGAGATGTTTCATTTTCAAGTTGAAGTTTCCGGTGGATGATGAGTCATCTATTTGCTAGTTTGACAATATGTTTCATGGTTATTTCTGGACCGATAATTTTTTATGATTGATATATATTTTATATATAGTGTGGTGTTGAAGGTTTGTTCAAAGAGATACAAGGATAGAGAATGACAAATGGGGAGGCTGACTTGTCTGTGTGGTTGCTCATAATGTGTGGCTAGTGGGCCATGTGAATGTGATGATGAGGCCTTCAGGCCTTGTAATATGAATAGTAGGTGGGACTAGTGAGCCAATGTGATTATTTACGTATGAAAGCATTTGAGCATTTTAAAATGAACTCCAAAGTACCCTATGAGGGGTTGTACGAGAATAATTATCACCAACATGTGGTTGAGCTGTCTTGTAGGTGGTATATTTTGGGGGCAAATAGGCCTAACTATTTTGTGTACGAATTTTCTAAGCCCCGGAGTTTAGAAATTGAAGGATAAAATTACCTAGATATGCTAGACCATGTTACCAGTACATGTACGTATAGTAAAGGGGAAACATGGGTTTGATAGACTTCTGTGTTATTTTTATTTTGCTAGAAAAGGGCCCATGTGAAGACCAGATAACCAAAAGCCTAAAGAATAAAATAGAAATGTATTGAAATTGATCTATGGTGTGATGTGATAGAGGTGGAACTCCTTTGAAATGCTGTTTGTGTGTGAAATGTGAATGTTTTGCTTTTGTTTTTATTAAATATGAAATTTATACAAGTTTATGAAAATTTTCATACGTCCTAGTTACATGGGATACTTTGCCAAAGTTTTTTCAAGATTTGAAGTCTCTTTGTAATTTGGAATAATTTATGATGTCCTATTTATTTGAGCTCCACCTAGGTGTCTCTACATGCTTTTAGTGTGATCATGTGTGTTTCGAATGCACATTAGAGTCCCTCAAGCGTTCTGTTGTTTGACACCTCGAATGGTTTGGTTTGACCTATGAGCTGGCTTTGTATTTTAAATGAGTAAAATAGCAGTCCAAGATTTAATATTTTGATTCAGTTTGGTGTTGAACCGAATTGGGGTCTTATAACACAGGTCTCCCTTTCCTTCTCCATGTTCCATCTTCTCCTTCCAATCATTTGCCTAAATTCTAGATCTGTTGTTGGACTGTACGACACAAGTTTTAGAAGCAGCTTTGCAGGGTGTTCAAGGCTGATTTGTGGACAAATCTGGAAACCAGTGCATGGGCACCAAGGAAAAGATTGGATTTTTGGGTACTGAAACTATAGCAGTCGTGCAAGTTTGGACTGTATTAGATCGTGGTGAAGGTAGGAGGCAGAACTTTGGTTGCGGTTTTGGATCGACGTTTTCCATTGAATTCGGGACTGCACATCCCTTGGCTATATAAGTGTTCCCTTTCTCTTTTGTTTTAAAACTATGGCATTGTTAATATGGAATTGATTTTTCTATTTGATTGAGTGCTGGTATACCCTATTTCTCATCCAATCTAGACATGCTTTGATTTGAAATATGCCTTGTTTGTTTGCCTAAGCCTTGTGTGGTATAGTAGTTTACTTCTGGTTCACTCCGTGTATTCTTTAGCTTTAAATTATTAAAACCTGCAATTTATTGTGGTCTTGAAATTTTGATCAGTGATTTGATATCTTCATCAGTATCTTAGATGTGTGTTTCGTGGTCTATGTTAATTTGTTTCCATTGTGTCCTCCATTAACCATTGTGTGATCAGTCAATGCATTGTCTGTGATCTTTCATATTTTATTTTTAGGATTCATTTAAAGAGTCTAGTAGTAGTCTTCCTTAGGTCAAGCATAATTTGTATTGATTAAAGAAAAAAATCCTTCCTTAATGTAGTTGTCCTACATTAGCTTGGTATTGGAGCCTGTAGCATCTAATCCCTATTAGAGCTAAGACTATTTTGACAGAATATGTATATAATTGCGCAGTGGAAGAAAGTTGTGAAAATCCCAAACGAGTCAAAAACACTTAGAAGAAATTCAAGAGAGTCTTACGCAATCAGTGACTGCACAAGCACGAAATGAAGGGAGATTTAATGAGCAAGAAGAATTTGCAAGAAGGGTTTATGATAGGCTGGATAGATTAAGCCAAGAAGCTCCACCTGGGAATAATCAACAGCATCAACAAAATAATAGGAGAGTTGCACAATAGGATTTAGACTATAGGGTGTTAAGAAGTGCCAAAACTGAAGCACCATCTTTTGATGAATGCCTAGATCCCATTGTCTTCACTTACTGGATCAGGGAGATGAATGATTATTTTGATTTGTATGATTTCTCAGTTGAGAGAAGGTACGATTTGCTAAAAATAAAATTTGTTGCTTGTGCAAAATTGTACTGGGAAATAGTAGAGCAATCACTTAATAGGGCTAATCAACCTCCAATTGTAAATTGGGAAGAAATGAAGGAGAAATTAAAAGAAAAATATTTGCCCCACACTTTTCAACTTTGACTCATTAATCAATGGAGCAAATTAAAACAAGGAACCAAAATTGTGGCCGAATACATCAAACAATTTTGTGATGTTTGGTGGTAGAGGACGAGGTCACTCTAATTAGATTCATTGAAGGGCTACACTTTGAAATAGCACAAGAAATTGTGAATAGAGAAATCACATCCTTAGATCATGCCCGAAACTTTGCCTTGAAATATAAGTCTCAATCTAGATTCTTCACTTAAATGAGAGATGTTTGGGGTACGCAACCTATCACCAAGTCCATCTTAGGTTCCACCCCTAACACACATCAACTCATGAGGAAACAAAATAACAAAGGAAAAGAAATAGTGGGACAACAAAACAACTCAAAGAGGCAACAATAATTTCATTTTTATGGATATAGACACATGAGCGCTCAATGTCCATCATTCAAGAAACGTGTTGCAACCATGCATGAT
The DNA here is from genome assembly GCA_033002965.1 of Piper betle. Classification (NCBI taxonomy): domain Eukaryota; kingdom Viridiplantae; phylum Streptophyta; class Magnoliopsida; order Piperales; family Piperaceae; genus Piper; species Piper betle. The sequence goes on along the minus strand of JAURVB010013863.1, from coordinate 4,959 downwards.
GATTTTGAGGGTGATGAGTTTGAGAATCAACTAGTTGAGCTAGAGGACACAAAGAAATTGTATCATATTGATTATGACCTGGGAGGAGTGCTTGAGGATGATGATTCTCACAGTGAACACCAAATTGATCTCACATTCTTAAGTATAATAATGAAAATGACCTTGGAGGAGTGGCTGAGGATAATGATTCTTACAATGAACACCAAGATGATCTCATCTTCTAAGGGGTAGTTTGGTGTGCTTTCACTCAGCCGACTCCAACAAAAGATTGGAGGCAAACTTCAATCTTTAGCACCTTGGTCCAGAGTGGTTAGCTTAATTGTAGGGTGATCATCAATAGTGGCAACACTATCAATGCTATTTCTCTAAAACCTTGACCTACCTAGGTTTGAAAGTTGTCCCTCATCCCAACCCCTACAAGATCACTTGGGTAGACACAACCTCCATTCCTATTAAGGAAAGATGTCAAGTCCCAGTACAGATCGCTTCATACAAAGATGTCATTTGGTGTGATGTTGTAACCATGAATGGACATCTCATTTCGGGACGTCTTTGGCTGTATGATCTTGATGTTACTCTTTATGGTAGATCAAACTATTGTACTTTTGTCTACAAGGGGGGACACCATTAGAGTCAATTCTGAGACGCCAAAAGAGTCTAAATCAAAAGCACTATCCAAATCTCCTCCCTCCAAATCTGTCCATCTTCTCATTGAATGAGAGTTTAGGAGAGAAGCCGCCCTAAGATCCCCTCTCTATGCCCTAGTTATCAGCGAATCCTCAATATAATTTCCTTCAGCAGCAACTGACTAACCTAGGAGCCACCAATGAGGATTTGCCTGATTCCTTACCACCAATGAGGAATGTCCAACACATCAGCTTAGTGTCGGGAGCCACTTTGCCCAACTTGCCACACTATTAGCTTAATCCTGTTGAGCGCGGTGAGTTGCAGTGCCAAGTTGAGGAACTTCTTGGGAAAGGTTTTATTAGAGAGTACCTAAGTCCATGTACTGTTCTTGCCCTTTTGGCGCCCAAGAAGGATGGGGCTTGGTGAATGTGTTGATAGACAAGTCATCAATAAAATAACTATCAAATACAGATTTTTATCGCTTTTTAGATGACATATTAGATATGATAACCAATGCCGCAATCTTTTCCAAAATTGATCTCAAGAGTGTTTATCATCAAATTAGAATTAAACCTGGAGATGACTGGAAAATTGCCTTTAAAATTCAAGATGGTTTGTTTGAGTGACTGATAATGCTTTTGGTCTCTCAAATGCATCTAGTACTTTCATGCGAGTCATGACACAAGTACTTATGCCTTACAATGGAAAATATTTAGTGGTGTATTTTGATGTTATCGTTATTTATAGCCATCATCTTCATTAGCATAAAGACCATCAACGACAAATGTGTCAAACCCGTAGGAAAGAATCCTTGTTTACCAATTTAAAAAAGTGTGACTTCTTCACAAATTCCATCGTGCTCCTAGGGTTTGTAGTCTCTGGTAAGGGTGTGTCTACTGATCCAACACAAATCCAAGCTAGCATTCAATGGCCCACACCCACGAACATACATAGTGTTCGAAATTTTTATGGATTGACTACCTTCTATAAATGGTTCATTAGGAACTTCAACCCCATAATGTCCCCCATCATTGACTGTCTAAAGAAGGGAGAATTTCTATGGACAAAGGCTGCTGGTCTTGCCTTGCTGAAATTAAAAAGAAGATGATCAATGCTCCTATGATGTGATTGCCTAATTTTAATGAAGTTTTTGAGGTTGAATGTGACGCATCTGACATTGGTATAGGTGGTGTTTTAAGTCAAGAAAAGCATCCTATTACATTATTCATTGAAAAAATCAACGATGCTAAGCAAAAATATTCCACCTATGAAAAGGAATTCTAAGTGGTAGTTCAATCTTTCTGTTATTGGCGACATTATTTGCTACCTAGAGAATTTGTGTTGTACTCTGATCATGAGATACTTCTGTGCCTCAATTCTCAGAAGAAGTTGAACTCTAGGCATGCAAAGTGGGTTAAATATATCCAAGGCTACGCATTCACATTAAAAAATCAATCGGGTGTCCAAAACAAAGTTGCTGATGCTTTCTTTTATCGACAATGAGTGTCAAACTGGTAGGCTTTGAGCGTCTCAAAGAAGAACGCTCCACTTGCCCTGACTTTGGTTTAATATACAGTGAGTTGATTTCTTCCCTTGCTGCGAATAATGATGGTTTTTATTTGCATGATGATTATTTCGTCACAGCAAATCAACTTTGTATCCCACGTACTCGTTTGTGATTTTATTATTTGTGAGATACAAGTTGGAGGTTTATCTAGTCATTTTGGCTGAGATAAAACCATTGCGAAAGTGGAGCGCCAATTTTATTGGCCAACTTTAAAGTGTGTGATGTGACCAAAATTGTTGCCCAATGTCACACTTGTCAATTGGCTAAGCAAAGAAAGCAAAACACGGATTTATATTCTCCACTTCCCATTCCTGAGAAACTATAGCAAGATGTGAGTATGGATTTTGTTTTTGATTTGCCTATAACTTTTCGAAAGCAAGGTTCTATATTTGTTGTGGTTGATCGATTTTCAAAAATGGCTCGTTTACTTGCTCGCTCCAAAACAAGTGATACTTCTCAATTGCCAAATTGTACTTCAAGGAAATTATTAAATTATATGGCATTCTAAAATCAATTGTGTATGATTGGGATGTTAAATTTTATGAGTTACTTTTGAAAAACCTTGTGGTTGAAATTGGGAACCAAACTAAAAATTTCAATCGCTTATCACCCACAAACACATGGTCAAACTAAGATTGGGAATAGGAGGTTAGGAAATTTGTTGAGATGTTTTGTAGTTGATCCTAATAAAACTGGGGATCCACTTTTACCACATTCAATCTGCATATAATAGTTCTGATAATAGGTCCGGTCCATATGCATGAGTCCCATTGAAGTTGTCCATGGGTTTTCTTCGGCAAAACTATTGAGTCTTTTACCTTTGCCTCCTCATTTGCGTATCTCATTCAACTGTATCATTTACATACCGTGTTCATTATTTACAAAAGGTCATTCATTCTAAATTGCAGGATAATAGTCTTTCATATAAATTGTATGCTGATTTACAGAGACATTTTAAGACTTTTAATGTTGGAGATTATGTCATGGTTCATATTCGGCCTGAGCGATTTCCTTCCGGAGTTGTTTGAAAATTACAATCATCTAGTGGTCATTTTCAGATCCTCAAACAAATTAATTTGAATGCTTATCTTTTGGACATACCTCCTGATTATGCCATTAGCTTCACAATGTTGAGGATCTTGTACCATATCATCCACTCATTCCATTACCTGACAGTCCTTTTGATAACCCTGCTCCTATTACCTGACAGGGGTTTTTATCATCTCCTTCCAACCATTGCCTATAATTCTAGATTGTTGTTGGATTGTACAACACAAGTTTTGGAAGCAGCTTTGCATGGTGTTCGAGGCTTATTTGGTGGTGTAATTGGTTGCTGCCAAACCTCCAAGTAGGTTGTGGACAGATCTAAAAACTAGGGAGTGGGAACCAGGAAAAGATTGGATTTTCAGGTGCTGAAACTACACCTGTCGTGCCAAGTTTGGAATGGATTAGACCATGGTGAATGACGTTGGTGACTTATAATAGGCTAATATGAAAACTTTATTCTTTGGACTAACTTTTGAATTAAAAGAGATTTGTGAAACTTATTTCACGTCCCTTTTGGGGGCCTGTAGGGCCGAACTGTAATATCAGAGACAGTTTGCTTGGTTGTAGCTAATTTTGGATTGTAGATATTTTTTACCCGTTAGGTGTTTGACAAAATTTCTAAGAATATGTTAAGATGATATCTTTTAAGGGGCTGATTAACTGACATTAGAAAAGGAAAAATGACTAATCATCTATAAGATTTGTATGAAACTATCACTAGTCACAAATCGGCAGATGTAACTAATAAAAACTGAAATAAGTTGGGATAGGATGGCTATGGCTTGCTCGAGACAATGGGTAGATGAAGTTGTGTATCATCGTATTTCTGAATTGACATCCTCAAAAGCTATATGAGATAAACTCTCATCAGCATGTTAAGATGATATCTCTTAAGGGGTTGAGTAACTGGCACTATTGGAAAAAGAAAAATGATTGATCATCTATATTCTAAGGATTTGTATGGACCTATCACTAGTCAGAAACCGGCAGAGGTGACTGATAAAGACTGGAATAAGTTGGATAAGAAAGCTATGACCTGTTTGAGATAATGGATAGATAAAGTTGTGTATTATTATATTTTTGAAGTGACATCCTCAAAAGCTATATGGGATAAACTCCAATAAGTTTATGAGAGGAATATTGCTAGCAATAAGACCTTTTTCATAAGGAAATTAGTAAACTTGAGGTATAAGGATAGAAGTGACATAAGTAAGCATCTCAATAAGATGAAGAGCATTATTATTCAACTTGTCAAGATGAAGATGACTTTATTATTCTGTTACTTTATGTGAATGACATGTTGATTATAGGGCATGATGGAGCCGAGATTGCATTTAAAGAAGAACCTGAACAAATCATTTGCAATGAATGATTTTGGATCGACAAAGAAAATCTTGAGAATGCCCATTTGACAAGATAGGGGTGCTGGAAAGCATTGGGTATCACGAGAAAAGTACATAGTAAAGGTGATTAAAAAATTCAACATGAAAGATGTATTGTCGATGAAGTTGAAGAAAAATGACTTAAGTGAAATAGAGATAAAGGAAATGATAAAGATTCTTTATGCTTTTGTTGTTAGTAGTTTGATATATGCTATAGTTTGTACAAGGCCTGTAAAACCCGCAACTCGAGTCAGGGTTTTATAATTGTTAGCCGGTCAATTTGACCGTAGTTTGAGTCGGTTCAGCTTTCAGAACATGTGTGCGGGGCCGAGCCCG